>JARJDZ010001811.1:0-42075 GCA_030264555.1 Aleochara sp. GC000083
GCTTAAAAGTATCATTTGCAGCAGAGTTATGGCTATTTGAAATTTTGAAAAAACTTTCAAGTGGTGTTTTTGCACTTTTTCAGGAAACTTTCAGGATCTCTTAGCAGTTGTACTAGGGGTATATATAACTTAATTTTGAATGCATAACCGTGAAAATCAGCGTAAAATTATTTTCAGCAGAGTTATTGCTATTTGAAATTTTCACAAAAGTATCAAGTGCACTTTTTGAGCAAAGTGTCAGGATTTCTTGGCACTTATATTTTGTTGTACCGGTCGCATGATTCATTTTTGTTGCATAAACTCTGATAGTGTACGAAATTCCCTTTCAATCAATATTTAACTCGATATGAACAAATGTATAAAAATTACTTTTCTGGCCTTTAGAATAACAATTCCCCATCTCATAGCAATAAAATTTTATTCGCACGTTGGGGCTTGTTTACTGCCACATGCGGATCTCGGGCAGAGCTCATTGTTTTTTTAAAACAATAAATAGAATAACAATAAACGTGGAGCGCTAATAAATAACGTCGGGAGCGGCGTATAAATAATTTATTTGGCGACATTCGGCGCGCCGAAGCGCCAAATGCGCCAACGATGAGGCTGTATATCAAAAATGACCGTTTTCCTCCTCGTGCCATTTAAGTTTCCGGGTCATAACGGCCAGCGCCGGTGTTTTATACGTGATAAGGACGATATGAGCAGCGAGCCAGGATATATACGAGTCCAACACACCTATATTTCGATGGGAATAACATTTGGGGCAAGCTCGTTTTCTTCAGGATCGCACATCACACGGACGTAAGGTGTTTATTTTGTGTTCCCGCTTTGGGCGTTTTGTGGACGTGTGCGGGAGTAAAACTTCATGGCCGCCAGGATAATAACATTCGGACGTTGGGAGCCGTACGGCAAATGAAAGCGATGATGATCTTTCGAAAGCGAGCTTCTTATATTTCTGAATGGATTTCCTCGATGCGGTCGCTGGCCATTTAAGGATATCATCAGCATTAAGGATAATAGTACCGACAGGCGTGGGACGAGCCAAATGAATTTTTAAGGAAGATTACTTCGTGGTTTTGATTTATTTACTCGTGTAGTTTGAAGTAATTTTCAAAATATGCTGCTTAACTGAGTGCAAAATGAACTACAACTTCCTTCATGATATATTTCTTTGGGAAATTTATCCATCTTGAAAATATTGAGTTCTTAGATTTCCTAATTTCCAAATGTGGGTATTTACTAAAATTTATAATGGACCAAATTCTGTCACTAAGGGATATTAATTTGGCATTTAAATTGAATAAATACTCATTGTGCATATGTAAATATTATTATTATATTAATAATATTTGTTGTTGCTGCCCAAACGCGTTGAAATGTTGATAATAATCGGCGAGAAAACGTCCGGACGAATTCGCAATGGATTGATACATGATATTTGCACAAACAACGAATATCGAACGATGCATGATGATTTAGGTGCGTTTAAACGTTTTGTTCACTTGTGAACTCAGAATGGAACCATTGAAGGCAATTTCATGTACTCGCAAATTATGATGGATTTCATTTGGTGTATTATTTTATTTGCGTTTGCCACTCGTAAATTTTAATTGTGCTTGAATTATTATTCTCCACATTTGGGTGTTTTGTTGCCTTGTTCTCATGATAAACACTAAACTATTGTTTAACAAAAGTTCTTCCTGAAATTTTATGCACAATGCTCAATTGCCAAGATAACAAATAATAGGAATTTTAGTTTTTATAAAACAGGATTCACACTAATTTTTGCATGTTTTGAACACCCTGTAGATAAATGATGTACTAATAAACATAAATTTAATTGACGTTGTGGATAAATTCGGTACGCGAATAATTCATACCAGTTTATTTCATTAAATAAAACGCCATTGAACGCGACCGGAAATAAATCACGAAAAACGCAGCATAGTGGATTTTAATGAGTTTAATTAGCTATTATTATTAGTGAGGCTCATTAAATAGTACCCACTCTATCAATAAATTTAATTAATTTGACATGAACCCCAAGAATTTACCAATAAAATTGGTAAATTGGAGTTGAATTTAATTCCAGCACAAGGATACTTGATATCCTTGAAATATTTTTGAATTTAACATGGAAGGATAATGAATTTTGTAATTCATGGTGATCATGCAACAAACAATTATTGACTACATCCTTCGTCCTGCTGAACTGGAAGATCTTCCTTTTGGAGTGGATTAACTTCAGTTTAGCGCTGGTAAAGTTCAAATGAACTTTGTGAAACGTTTATGATGAAAACATGAGAGTGTTGTGTAAGGACTGCGATTGAAGACGTACACGAAGCCCAGAAGCATCTTTGCATTGTTAGCAAAACAAGCAAAAGGAGGCTGAAAATCGAAGGATGGAAGAAGAAGCGAGGAGGAATGAGAGAGGAAAAACGAATGGATTTGGCACGTTGCTGATATCCTTCTACTCCTTCTTCCGGTCCCCCATTGATAACGAAGGCTTGTTGTTTTCCCCTATCCTTTATTGTCCTTGTTCTTCTATTTTCGTCGTCACTGATGAAGATTCAACATTTAATCAAACTTCTTGTTTCGTACATGATTCACGAAGGATAATAGGGGTCAAAAATAAATTTTGGATATATTTACCACGTTTCCTACCTTCATCCTGTAATTATCCTGTGATTTAATGGCGGTTTCTTATAACTGCTGAAATAATGTATAATTTTGATGATTTATTGGATTTCTCGAAGGTTTTTTGGAAACATCTTGTAGATGAGTGGTAGAAGGGTTGAAGAATAGTGGGGGGAAATGTTGCGCTTCCTTGGAAGGTCGAAGGATGCGTTGAAGGACTCGAAGGAGTGCGAGGAGTATAAGGTGCAATTAAGAAAGATAAAGTATTCGGGGACTTTGAGTTATCGCACAAAAAGATTATGCTATTTGCACGTAATTTAGTGTAATTCCGCTTTTCCTACCAATTCCTCCTCCCCACCCAATCCTTAAGGATGCGAGGGAGGAGCGTGGGATGAGGGTGTTACTGGAGTACGAGTTGCTTCTTCACTTTCCGGAAGTGAATCTTCCACCTCGCATAATTAAAATAAATACGACTCAGGGAGAAGATGCTAAAGGATGAAAGAGTGGGGGAAAGGATGGAGGAAACGTGTATTTAATAATTAACCCGAAAATTCATGTATTCAATTAAACATTCATTTATTTTGTTCAAAAACGCATTTTCGGTTTTCCTCCATGAGTCATTATCCTTTGATCCTGATTAGTTAACAAAAACATAACAAGATTTGGTCCTTGTAGACTTGATGCTGATCTTTGAAATTATCCTTGTTGGACATCCCACAAAGCAATTATCCATCCATTTCTTCAGATTTTCTTGTCGTCCTTCCCAAGCTGCTGTGTCCCCCGTTTTATCCTGCCTTGCCCAAAAAGGAAGTTAACTTCATAAGCTATTTAGCTAACAAGCCGCTTCAGCGTTGCCCAATTCCTCGTCGGCTTTGGCGTCGTCAATTTCCATTTCCTGTCTTCCGTCCAACATGGCTGCTCTTTTGAATATTCGAGGAGTCCTTTGCCCTGCGAGCGCCCTCCTTTGATATCAATCTCTTTCCGTACAGCATTATCTCGTAATGAGCAATTACCGCAAATAAAAGAAGACTTTAACCGAGCAGACGCAAGTCACCCGAGGAATTATCCTTCGGGTAAATCCTCATCCATCGTCTCGACTTCTAACTTGAAAATTCGCTGAAATTGACCGAAACACAGCAGCAGCAGCAAGGATAACACAGTTGATCGTCTAATGACGCAAGCAATCACCGTTTGTCCTGGCGACGGAAGAACTCGCTGCAATGTTTATTGAGTTCGTTGCGAGTCCTTGGAGTCCTCGGAAGGCAATTATCAATTAACCCAAAACGCGCGCCTCGGTATCCGCCGAGATTAGCGCGTTGCTTCCGGTCTTCATGTTGTCTTGTCGTTGTTGTTGTTGCTGTTTTTTCATCCTCCGCGCTCGGTTGTCCTTCGAATGGCGGATGTTTGTTGTTGAGCACGACCGCAGCGTGCAAGACGCACTCAAATTTAATTTCATTGCCGGCGTTTTCTTCGCCCGAGTTTCTTTGCCGTTTAAATTAAACGAAGTTCGCTGCCTGGGAATTGCTCTAGCTAAGGGCTAAGGATACAACACATCCAGGACGAAACCAAACGAAAATCCAGACAATCATAATCGTTAAGACTAAACGGTGCATGCCGCTTAATGGATCTACAGGGTGTTGTCGGTTGAATGACATTCGGTCGTCTTAATGTCCTTGCTGATATCGTGGTTATTAGGTTTTCTTGTAAGGATGTCTAACAGGACGAAACTTTCCGGGGAAGTCGAGAACCTTAAGAGAGGAGTTTACTAAATCGATTTCTATTAATCTTTATGAGGTGTGTTGTCTTCAGCTTCGTGTCGATATCATCGCGGAAATGTCCTCAATGTCCTCATCTGCGTCACTTTCAAGTGTCGCTTTATGAATTATGCACTGTGAAGTTGTATCCTTAAAATGGTTATTACATGTCTTACACTGCATCAGTAATGACGTTGATAAAACTTCCAGAAAGTTGTTTGTTCATTAATTTTTTACGTCTCCTTCATATACATCAAATCAATCGACGCCATCGTCCTTCAAACTCTCCATACTTTCATCCATTATCCTTGCGTCCATCCCACCTTACGTCGATTTAATAAAAAATGACTTTTGCTGTTTTCTGAATTTGAAGATTTTAACTGATTTTTTTTCTTGTTTCAGGTAAGTGCCATAGCAATTCCACGAAGGCTGCTCCTTAGAGTCCTTGAATCCTCGAAGTAATCACCGTGACTAAGTGAAATGTAAGTAACAAAACCACGAGGAGTCGAGGTTGTCGACAATTTGCGCCGTTGCGTGAATAATTCAGCGTATTAATTAAGCGCCTGATTTCGTCCTTCTCTTCGTCCTTATTGGTCTCGATCTTCTTGCCTGCATCCTTCGTGCATGATGGCTGTGTCCTTTCGTCGCGGCGATGCGCAAGTTAACCTTATCCCATTAGTCGGGCATTCAGCAGGACCACATCCTGCTCCACAAGTCTTCATCCTTGGCTTGTTCTTGTCCTTCCGCGTACATCGGACCAGATCGCTTACAATCCTGGTACTTAGCACAGACCTCAAGGAGCGGAGGAGTCACAGGAAGCTCTTCGGGACCATTTTGCATCGGATTGGTTAGCTAATGGTTAAGGATGCCCTCTTCAGAGGGCTATGATTAAGATCCGGCTTCAATGTGAAAAGTTCACTCAAAACTTTTATTGTTTTTGGAAGACCGAAACATCAATTTCCCGAAAGATTTTTCTATAACCCAATATACCATTTGAAAGATAATTTAATAGACTGTATAATTCCAGAATTTCATGAAATTTGATCGGTTCGTTTTTGAAAAATAGGCAAATGAAGAAATTAATGAATTTTGTGAAGAAATCATTCAAGTTGTCTTGATGGTACAAACATTGAAATCTTCTATTTCCGGTAATGTTACTATGACATATTATACTTCATTTCAAAGAGAATTTAATTTTCTTCAAAGATATCAAAGATATTCCAATGTAAATTTATTCCGTGAAATATGCTTCCACTGACATCAAAAAATCTTGGCAAGTTTTCTATAATAACAAACTCTCTATTTTGAAAATTTTTAATTTTGAAAACAGCTAGACTATAATGCTTAACACTATTTGATAAATAATTTTAGTGGTTTTAATCAGTACTATAGCCTTTTTGAATTTTGCCAAAATTTCAGGAAAAAGTTCAATGAAAAAAAAATTTTTTTCTATTAATTTCTGTTATCTTAAATTTAAATCCGAAATTGAACTGTTTCCAAAAATGCAATCTGATGATCTGATAGATCATTTGAAAGGGAATTTAATCGTGAATTATATGCTATAATGAGATTTTTTAGATCTCTATTGGTATTATCAGAACAGCAAAAAATGTGCGCCTGTATTTCAAGGATAATTGAGGCTGAAATGAAGCATCAATTTTAGAGCAGAAATAAGGATATTTTTGGTGTTCGAATGCAACTAATGTTTTTATAACATTGAAGGGAATTTTATTAACTGTCATTTAAAGTAGGTCCTGCTCTGATCGCTTTCTGGGTTATTGACTTTCGAGCAAATATTTAAAACAATTTCCGAACATATATTTTGTATCCCAGTACTAAATCACTCAACCGAACATGTAAATATTTAAATTTGCTAGTTTATAACGCATTGCAATTTATTTAAGGGCCGAAATTAAAGATGCTATCTGGGCGCCGACAAGATTTATGCCTTGCCCGCCCCCGCTTCTCATTGTTTAAGCAAATAAACCCTTCTGGAATCCGGGACGCGCGCACGAAGACAAATAAGGGTTAAATAATTTCCGCACGCAGAATTCATTATATTCAAATGAATTATACACATATTCGGTAATTTACGGCGTGTGCGTTGCGCGATCGTTTTATCGGCCCGCCGTCAGGGGGCGCATGCATTGTTCTCGGGGGCGGCATCTTCGAAAGTGATGCATAGCTCTTCGCATACGTTGCGATTGTAGGGACAAGAAGTTCACATTCCAGGACTTGCAATTGCTGATAGCACCTTGGCTCGATGCTGGCTGTATCTCAGGATTGGGGGTTGAATAAACGATGGCGGCGAAGGACAATGCGCGACGAAGGATATTGTATCGCAGTTTAGAGAGATAGGTTTTGGTGCACTAGGTTCGCGATAGTGGCGTCTAAGGAGCGCAGGATAATGAAGTCTGGATGGGAGGACGGAGGGACGAGGCGGAGGGAATGAACAATTGGTAAATGGCTGAACATTCGCCAAGTAAATTAAATCGATATTATATGCAGTTCGATTGCTTTCGCATGTGCAATTCGAAATTGCTTGTTTATTATCATATGCAGTGCATCAGGATGCGCTTCGTTCCGGAAGTGCGCTGAGTGGGGGTATTGTTGTGGTTTCAAAATTAGTTCCAAACTCGTTATTAATTAGTTTCGAAGCTGATCAATGAGTTCTCATTTTCTATCAGTTTTGCTTTTAATTAATATGCTAATTTCGGATAAATAATGTTCAAACTACTTGTACCACATTTCATTTATATTGTGTACTCGATCAATTTCTATGTCTGCCAAAGTTTAAAACAGATTTCAGTGGTGAATAATTAATATTTTATTGTGCATTGAATAGCAGTGAAAATAATTAAAGGCCATATTTTAAAACGAAATATGTTAATTTGAGATAACTCAAAATAATGATATTTCTTCGTTATTTGGATGAGTAAATTCATTGAGGAAAATTTTACTATCAAAATTCAAGTTATTCTCATGAAAAATTTTAAAGTCAGATACGATACAGTTATGAAAGTGCAACTCTTTAACTTTTGAGATTTCCAAGAACGAATCTGATATCTCAATTACTTTCGAAGATATTCAATTTTGCTTGAAACCAATTCTATTTCTGTATTACTAATTTTCTGAGAAATATTTTAAAAATTGAAATACATAGCTCCAAAGATAAAAGTATGATCTTTCATTTGCTTTTTAAATCATGAAAATCGGCCCAGTAGTTTTCGAGTTATGATCAAAAGAATATCTTATGGAAATTAAAAAAGAATTCATGGTGGCCACTCCCACTTGATTTTCATTGGTGTTCCCAGATGATATATATTATTACCTTAGCAACGGTTGCTAGGTTCAGTTTACTCCTTACATTTTATTTAATATCTCGAGAACGGCTTGACCGATTTTCACCAAATTTAGCACATAGACTAACAGATAGATGTAGATTACGATTCTGGGGGCGGCAAACTCAAAAAACGATTGGGGGCGGCTATTTCCTGTACGTAAAGTGGAAAAATACCTAAAACTGGTAGATCCGTTCGACTAATTTTCATCCAATTTTGTATATACAATGGTATTTAGACGAAGATACTGTTGTGGGGGCGGCAGACAGAAAACTTTCCGGGGGCGGCAGATAAACACCATTGAAATCCTCAATATACTTTTGTTAATATCTCAAAAACGGCTGGTCCGATTGTTTTCAAATTTTCACCATTTGTTTATTACATAATTATCAATAAATATCCTGATTGTAAAGTTCTTCTGTCTGTTTGTTTATAGATTACTATTTGTTATAGTTAAAATAGGGTATATAACAAAATTTGTGACAGTTTTTTTTTCCATACGATTCAAACAATTATCAAACTTGGTACATGGCTTGTCCTATGTCAAAAAACTATTAACTTACTAACTTACTTTTTTTTTCTAGACCAAAGTAACCCGAAAATAAGCTCATTATATCTTAAATTAGACGTCAACCTTTTCAAAGGAACTCATTCCTTATTGACCAACCATTATTCTACGAGTTTCTTCTTATCGTACACGTACTCATCCTCAAAAGCAACGACCAAAAATTCAATTAAATCAGTAGTAATCCTTCCACTATTTGTACACATCCCTTCAAACTCGAGCACCACTTTTTTGTATGTCTTATACTGGTTCATTTTGTTCTTCTTGCTTGCATTGAGCTTTGTGTACTCGGTCGTTTGTTCAAAGTGTCGTTCGTTTGCTGTGATCGCTCGAAACTTGGATTTTCCCAATTTATTTGCCGAAGTTTTTTTGGCATGTCCTGAAACGGAAAACATCGAGGAGTGACATTCTGACGCGTTGGATCGAACAGCTCCTTGAATCCTTTCCGGACAAAAAGGATTACAAAATGACTCCGAAGTGATTTTTTGGCTGTTTCGTTGAATAATTGAAGCAATTTTGCCTGGGAGGGTGCATAGATGGGAATAATTAATGTGCAAATTCGTTAGGACCTTGATGTTTGCTGAGGAGCACTGGAAATTCCGGGGGCAAATGAAATTAACAAACAGCCATTATTTACACGATGAATATTTATAAGCTGGGACCGTTATTAATTTCTATTGTAATTCAATATGCGTACGATTCTTCGGCGCTTCTTCAGCCAACTGAAATGGGGGAATCCCCCGATATCCTGGCACGTGTTTGTACAGTACGACTGAATTTCTAGAAGGTTATGAATTCAAATTTAAATTTAAGTCACTTTTGCACTTTTCAATCTTTAGTATTTCTTCTTGAATTTTGTGCTGTTTAAATCTGGTCAATTTCCATATAAATGAAACATTTATGAGAATGCATCCACACATCATCATCTCTCGCGGTTGTAAACGTACCAACAGAGATGATTCTAGAAGGTTATCTTGATCTCGATGTCATCGTAATGAGAGCCCAATCTCTCTCAGTCTTGCGGCGATCGAGGCGTATTTATGTGGAAATTAGTCAAAAGTAAAAGTTGAATGAAACCTGAGCCACTAGCACTTAATGGGACGAGTTTCCAACGGCTGCAATTAGAGGCAGATTAAATTTATTACGTTTACCTCGGGTCTTCTCACATGTGATACCAAAATGCATCATGGCTGATGCTTCAAGTCAGTGGACAGTTTCTTGTAATTGGAGGAGTCGAGAAGATTGAAAAGTTATTAGTGTGTGGACAGGTTACTGCAATGTGATAATCGGTAAATTGCTGCACGACTAATGGCTGTAATCTTTGAAGCCGATTATTCTGTTTTTAAAAATAAAGAAGATTCGTTTACAATTCCTGTAAGAAGGACTCTTGAAACAAGTTTTCTAGCCTTTTCATTTGATTGATTTATTGTTAATTCATTGTTTAAAATGTTATGTTTTGTTTTATTTAGTTTGGTAAAAATTACTCGAGCTGATTCGGAGAAAATCTGGCATAACCTTTGCTATATATGCTATTATAACAATAACAATTAATAATTTATAAACAAATCGACACAATAAATTGAAACTCTGTATATTTACTGATAAGTATATAGTAAACAAATGTTGAAAATTTGAAAACAATCGGACCAGCCGTTTTTGAGATATCAACAAAAGTGTAATTGTATATTCAACGGTGTTTATCCGCCGCCCCCGGGGGAAATTTTTAGTCTACCGCCCCCGCTACTATATATCTGTCATGATACCATTATATAATCAACATTAGATGAAAATTGATCGAACGGATCTACCAGATTCAGGTATTTTTCCACTTTACTTGCCGCTAATAGCCGCCCCCGATCGTTTTTGGATTTGCCGCCCCCAAAATCGGAATCTACATCTATCGGTTAGTCTATGTGCCAAATTTGGTGAAAATCGGTCCAGCCGTTCTCGAGATATTAAATAAAATGTAAAGAGTAAACCTAATAAACAATCCGTTGCTAAGGAGTGCAATTTCAGCCTTAGCAACGCCAATGAGAATCAAGTGGGAGTGGCCATCGTGAATTCTTTTTTAAAATTTCTATCAGATATTCTTTTGATCATAACTCAAAAACTACTGGGCCGATTTTGATGAAGGAAAAAGCAAATGAAAGATCACATCTTTATCTTTCGATCCGTGTATGTAAAATTGTTTTAAAAAATAGTAATACAAAAGTAGAGATGGTTAAAATCAAAGTTGAATATCTTCGAAACTAATTGCGATATCAAGTTCGTTCTTGAATATTTCGAATGTTAAAGAGTTATACTTTCTTAATATGACATCTAACCTATCATTCTTTGCGTAAATAATGATATATTCAATTTGAAAGTTGAACCTTTAGAAGTTACTTCCAAAATTTGTTGTTGCAAAAGGTCCAAATTTCATTTCTGACCAGCATTCTTCACTTCTTTCTTTGGCGACAATTCAGGCATGCTGCAAGAATGCACATCTGCCGAACGACACGCGTACAAAGCGT
Source organism: Aleochara sp. GC000083 (assembly GCA_030264555.1). Taxonomy (NCBI): domain Eukaryota; kingdom Metazoa; phylum Arthropoda; class Insecta; order Coleoptera; family Staphylinidae; genus Aleochara; species Aleochara sp. GC000083. Next base: position 10,811 of record JARJDZ010001811.1, read on the forward strand.
ACTTCCGGTCTGATCACACACACGCCCGCTGCTTAATGCGACTGCAATTGCCATCATTAATCATTCATCTTCAATGAGCTTCATGCAGCCTACAAAAGCATTCTTCGCCTTCTTCTTCTTCTTTTTCGTCGTCGTCGTCGTCATCAGCCAGCGAAGATACGGTCGGTTGTATGCACTGCTAAATTAAGAACAATTCAATTGAGCCATCAGCTGTCTCGATGGTTTGCTCCATCTGCTCCACTTGCAGCAAAGTCGGCATTTTATCCAAGAATCATCGGATTTCAAGCAGCAAGTTTTCGTTTTCACCTGATGTTGTTGCACGGTCAGATTTTCGACCGCTGAGTGAATGAGCGGAACGAAATATTTTGCACCTGCAGCACGCGCCTTCAGAAAGGGGCTAAGACTTAAAAGAAGTAAAAGAAAATGATATTAAATGGGGAAATTAGATTTTGTGGATGAAAATATAAAAATCGTACGACACGTGATAATGAGGCGATTTAATTAAACTACACGTGCGTAAAGCGGGCAATTACCTCACATCTCAGGATAGAGGATCTTCCCGTGGGATATAAAAGTTTGGAATAAAATCCATGGATGGAAGAAGACGTGTAAGTTGACGGATAGAAAAATGTAGACATGGATGGCTGGATGGCATGTTGAAGTGGCAATAAATGTGGTTTTATGTGCGTCTAGGTCACCGCCAAAGTGTCGAAAGCGGAGGTGGTTGAGGTGGCGGAGGCGAAGGAGGAGGAGGCGTCGCGACGCATCACCTCCCAGGACCTCGACGTTTTTATGGGAGTCGACCTTTCCAGGACATCGACAACATGGACGAGAAATTGCGGCAACATTCGCTCGCATCGCGCTTGTTAATTACGCCACCAGCGAGTCAATTACCAAAAGGACGAAGAAGCGCGCCAAGATTAAAGTCGTAATAATCTCAACGACTGAAAGAATTATTAACACGTCGTGCATAAAAGCCGAATTAATTTCGTGCGAAAAAATGGTCTGAGTGCGAAATCATCGCACCGGATTCGCTAATAATTAGATCGGGGCAATCAAATCATAATTGTAATTAACACTAATTAATGCCATTAAAAGTTCATTTCGAGTCGAATCGACGTGAACGAGGAGTGGCGAATTACGTCTCGGCTGATTGTTCGACATTAGTTGTGTGCAACTTTCGGGGAAATCAATTGCAAATCGATTTGTTCGGAAAGTGCTTGTAAATTTCAAAGTTTCCCCGAACGCTGTTGGAATGCTGGGAGAGATTGAATCAAATGAATATTAAATGGGAAATCGGGAAAATCACGACCAGAACTCTCAGTTGCTTCCGAAAACTCCCAAAAGTCCTCCTTTCCATTCGGACGAATCCCTTTCGTGATGATCCTTGCAAGGATCAGTGATTGCATGCTTCGAGGGACATTCAAATCAAAATTACCAAATTAGTTTATTAGTTCCAAAATTTTGAATTAATTGATCCCTCAACTTTCCTCATTTTCGGGAAGAACAATAATGAAGATTTTAATTTTTGATTGATCAGATAATTTGGATAATTGGATCATTTCAGTTATTGGCTAATTGATAAGGCTTTAGAAACTTAATTAGTTCAATCATTCTGAGCATATTTAAGCCCTTAAATTTTAAGGTAAATTTCCTCTCCAGAAAGGATAATGATATCCTTAATTTTCATCTGACTGTGAATATTGGATCATATAGATAATGGGATAATTGATATCACTTTGGAAACTCAGTTTTCCATCCTTAAGAAAATTTCACCTACAAAAAGGATAATAAAAATCGATATTTGAGTCCCTTGCAATATTCAATTGTTGGGGGTGGTATTGATCAATGATATTTTTGCAAATTCTGTATCTACCAGAAATGATGGTTCCAAAGGGTCCCATGTGCACAGAAGTGAGTGGAATCCGATTTCGTGACTTATTGAACCGATCTGCTCCCAGTTTCGCCTAGGTGAGAATCCTTCAACCGCCCCCTCGAATTTGGCCGCCTCTTCAGCCTGAGCATGTTATCGTATTCCAACGTGGTTCTCGATTTGCTTTGAGTTCAATATATGTTTGGATCTAATTCCAGAGTACGTCCTCAGAAATCGTTCCTGTTTTCCTATGCAAACCAAATTATTTGTCCAGGTTACATTCAAAATTGAGCCGACTCCTTGCTGAAACTGAAAATAACAAACTTTATTGTTCAAATTTATGGAACTTCCAACAGAAGGATATTTCCAAACATGATGTATCAAATTACCCATCAGTGATAATTCGCTATTTTGGGATACTAGAGGCATGCCAAATATGTCATCGAAATTATCCTGCATTTATTTATCTCTCCTCGTGGAATATTCGTCTACATTTCGGCAGTCGATACTAACGCCATCTATTTCGACGCCCATATCAATAATAAGTCGAAATTGGAATTGATTGAACGAGGGCGTGATGCCTAATAGAAAATTAAGCGCTTCACTTTGTCCGCATATCATTTCCCATACAGGATGTTTCAGAAAATACAGTTCCAGAAATTTTTGCTCTAGTAAATTCAGCTCCAACTCTGAAGGGAAAATTTTCTGGTTTGTTATTCTTTAAATTGTATCATTGTTTCTGAATTGTAGTATGTCACATATCTAATAATATGAAATGTTCCAAAATGATTGAATCCACTTATAAATCAATTTTCTTGATGATAATAACTTGGATGCAATTTCGCCTAAGTGCAAGCTATGAAATTGATAGAGCCAAACATCGACATGTCTTATACAACTCGAATAATTAGTGTAATAACATTGTTGGGCATTGTTGTCGCGATGCGAGTTATAATTTAAAAAACATTAGCCCACTTCATTTCACCTTGCCTCACATTGAACCAAGTCTGGACAATAAACTTTTCACTCGAATAATTGCCTGTTGTGATTAATGATACATGATATAGTGTTGCCTTAATTGGTAACCTATTTTACCAAGCCTAAAAGAAACTAATCAAAATTTTCATTGAATGCATTTGTTGTGAGTACTTGTTCAAATTTGGAACTCAAAGAAGAAGAGTAGAAGGATGTTCATGTCAGCTTGTCACTTCATATTTGTAATTATGTCGAAAATTGTTGGAGCATTTTAGCAACCCAAAAAGAAACAAATTTTATTGCATTGCTGAACGTGTCGAACAAGTTGCGCACGTTGCAATAGTTTTGTGTTCCATTTTAACGAGGGGCACGTACTGCACGTACTGCAGCAATCCAGCCAGTTGCCCAAAAAAGGATCCCAGAGTGATGATGCTGAAGGCGGAAGCACAACGTGCGGCTGGAAGTAGGGGAAGAAGAATAAGCACTAAGATGAAGGCGAAGGTGTTGTTGCCAATTTCTCAGCCAGGCCAACGTTCCTAGATGAGGTTCGAAGATTGATGGTCCGCAATGTTTCGCCGAAGAGTGCCTTCTGCTTTGAATACGGAATTATGGGATTTTTCACTTTACCATTTCATTCCCAGAGTGCGTCCCAATTGGTTTAATTAAAACAATAGTTCCCCCTCGAGTTTGGGCATTTTTGGGCATTCCTCGCGGATTATTGCAGATGAGTGGATTTGTCAACATGTGCGAATTACGGGAATTGTCGGCAAAAATGCGTAATCCCATCAGGTTCGTGTTCAATGCTCATCTGCCTTGTATTGTTCCATTTTGTTTCGTTTCGCTGCGCGAATGCTTGTGTCTTGCGCCATTGTCGTCCTGTAGGCTCCTCGTTGATCGGATCTTAGCAGCTCGTGCATCCATCCATGCTGCCTACGAACACACGACATGCTCTTAATCCTATTAAGATAATAGAATCGGGACTACTCTTCATACTCGCTGCGTGGGGAATCAGTGAATCCTGGCGGAAACATGTTGCCAACGCTTCAGGAGCAGTTAAATCGCTTATTCATTCGCTCACAGCAGACAGCTAGCTTGGATTTTCATGTGTTGCCAACTGTTGACAAGCTGGGAAAAAAGTTCCATTCATTTCCTTCGCATTTCCCCGGAATTCTAGGTAGAGTAGGGCAGAATTCAATTTTGATGTCAGGAGTAGGGTTACTTCTACTGGTTCCAAGTTATCTATTTAGAGCTTTCTATCAACAACAGAAAGCTGTAAGGGTGTCAAATGAACTAAAACACATGGTTGTTAAAATTGAATAGGGTAATAGATGATTAGTGAGTTTTAATTTTGAAATTTCAAGGTTTTCGAGTTTTCAAACGGTTCCAGTTCCAAAACCTGGATGGCTACGAAGGTCCCGATAGTAGCAGTGAAGAGCTGAAGAGTTTCCTCAATCAATAATATTTTTTTCTATTATTACGGATAAATACTTTACTTGTAAGGCCTCATTGAATTTGAACTGCAATTTTGTAGAAGGCCTAAACAAAATTTATGTTGAATTGAACTGCCTGTAACTTCTGAACCAAGAAGGTTATTGAGGTGGTTATAGCAGATATTGAAAGGTATTGAGTCACAGATTTAAACGCCACTATCCATGAATTTGACAGATTAATATTCGAGAAGTTACACCTTGTTGAATAAGAATGTTCAAATTTCACAGGTTTCAAGCGTTCGAGATTTTCAAAGTGCTCTTGCTCAGAAACTATAAGAGCTGCAAATTTTTGGGACATCTCATTAAAATGGCAATGAAAAACTGTGTTTATAAATAGTTTGGGTTCAGTTTTCTGTCAAATTTAGTTTTTCATGAAAAATCAGACCTCAGCTTATTTCAAGGCACCAGCACTTCAAGTTCCGAAACTTATTTGCTCTATTTATGGTATAATGGTGCCTAACATTGATCCTTTAAGGATTTTCCAAATATGTGTCCCAAAAGTGACACAGAGAAAGAAAATCCTCAAGGGTCTACTGTCAATTTGTCAGAATTTTGAAATTTGAAGGGTTTAAGGGGTTTTGGTTTCTAAACGCAGAAAGATGTTCTGGCTGCAAGTAGATCATCAGATAGCCAGAAAACGTACGTTTGCAACAATATAAAACTTTATTATTTATGATAACGTGGTCGCTGGCGACGCTTCATTTAAATTTTGCATCAGCGCGAAAAACGTGCAGGAGACATAATCCATTTGGGGCGCAGTGTGTGCGCACAATTGTATTATACTATTTCTGACGCCGGCGGCGGCGAGAAGACTAATGGCACTACAAGCGATGCTGGTGCATAAGTGGTTTGACATATATCCCATACAGTCCGGAGGCATGGTCCGCACGAAGGGCACCTGCGAGCCCAACATGTACCATCGCGCGTCCCGGACCGCAGAAGCTGCTCCCGTCTAGTTAGCGAAGAGTAAACGCGCGCACCGGAAAGATGTTTAATTAGCAGCGTCATCAAGCCTTCCACTACTTGACATCGCGCCGACGACCGCGAAGTGAATAATTGGGACATCGTTTGAGGCGTCTTCGCATGTGCAACGGGCTCGCGCGCGCAATTACCGCCCATTACTCATATTGCAGCCGGAAGGTCCTCTGTGGGCACGCACTCGGCAAAAGGTTCACAAATTGCAGACATCACCGCAATGGACATTTGCTCTAAATTTCCTGTAAATATGTGCTCAAGGGAATTAATGTCGCTTGGTTGGAGGCTGGTGCATTTTGTCATTTCTGCCGTAATGAGTTGATATGTTGTCTAAAGTGATGGTGCTTTTCATTTGTTGACTTTCTGAGGTTTTATTTATAAAATGATCTATATGGGACCACAGTAGCTCTTTTCCTTTAGAAACTACAGCCTTTGGAACCATTTCAACAATGTTAGATTTTTGGGTGAATTCTTTTTTAAGAATCGATTTCACATTATGGGACCACTATTTATAGTGACCTTATAGCACCTTAACGAAGATATTTTACTAGAGGCTCTAACGTCACTATAGTGGCCAGTCCAGGTGCCCTAGGTTCTAAGATACAGCCTTATGAAATATGGTTGTTGTAGCTGGTACAGGTCCAATTATAGATTCATGAACCACTTCCACCTAAATTTGGTGGTCTTCTGAGACCCTGCCCTATGTTGAACCTGCCCTAAGTTTGAAGCTCAATAAGGCTAAGGCATTTATGAAAGGTGAACCACCTTTGTCTTCTGAATGGTATCAATTGGAACATCAGAAAAGGCAGTTACCAAAATGTTTTGATGAATAAAAACTGTAACCAAACACAGATAACTTCAATGCAAAAGTTGTAAATTACCCTCATGTGAGTAAAACAACATCTGCAATTAGTATTCCAGAGTTGTCATGTCAATTCTCCTCCTTGCTCAGCATGGCTTAATTTCGCCAGACACTCAGAAATTATTTGAGTGCAAGTGCATAATTGCCACATGCAACCAGCCACCATTTTCTGGATATTTATTTGTCATCTTGTTTTCTACTAGTGCAATGGTGAGGCTGCAGGGGGTAAATACGAGTTTACGAGTGCATAGTGCACTTTGTCCACACATAACCCCCAAGCCAACATTAATTCGTACGCTTTTATATTTATTCCAGCCCGTCTACACTACAGACGTTGTTTTTGCCCAAAATTATGCGACATTCCACCCCTTAAAACTTCGACTGTACTTAAAATAAACAAAATCTAATAGTCTACAGGGTGTTCGAAAACGCCATCCATAAAAACCCATTTTTTCACCCCAAAATGGACCCTGGGATGCACTTCGTAGCAGCAGTCCCATTTTCGGGGAAATGTTACCAACGATAAACGTCGAAAACAAAATGGAAATTTATTTATGTACGTGCGCGTTCATTATCAGCGAACGCGTTGTTCGAGTGTTATTTCGGTTGCCTTCCCATTGCAATTTATATTTTTTTTTGCTGGCAGGGGGCGCAGTTTGCAAAGCGCCTGGGTCCTTTAGCGATCCATGCAAAAATCATAATTGACATTCGTGTGCGAAACGAATGGGCTGTAGTCGGCGCGAGTAACGTGAGTAATTTGAGTACGGTCCCATTTCCCGAAGCATCATCCCCCTCACACTCCCCGAATGGCCAACATTCCATGGCACTTCACTTGGGCCTGATGTGTTGTTATGTGATATTGATGCGTTTCGAATTAAAATGCGATTCGCATGTGCTTCGGAATTGATCAAACAATCGTATCGGTACATCACGATCAATGGATGGGGCTTAATTGCCAAAATTACGTCATAAAATTGCTCCAGGGTTGGTGGGAGGTTATGATATAGTCTTGAGGGAATGAGTCGACATGTAAAATGGTCATGTTCTTTTGGTCTAATTAGTAGGAACCCTTTCAAAGGTTGGATGATCATTAAGGTATTACTGGTCCCATAAGTGTTGAGATGAGAACAGAGCCTTTCTGGGACTATGGGCATCATCAGATCCAATGTGGTCCAAAAAGGGCAAAATGGCTTAGGACCTTCTACTAAGATACCTAAAAGTATCTGGAACTGTCCAATCTTCTGAAAACCAAAGTTGGAACTCAAAAAGTAGAAGAGCTCTTAAGGATTGAAAAAATCCACAACTCTGTCACTACTCAATCCTAGACATAGGTCCCAGAAAAATATTGCCCCCCATATCTCAAGTTATTTGTTCGAGCTGGTGCTGGTGGCATTCGGTAAATTGGGGCAAACCTATCAGAGAGAAATCATTAAACTCTTGAAGCCTTTCTCGTCTCTTCTCAGCAGCTCGCCCGGCTTTGGGATTTGCGTCCCTAGGCGTCTAGCATTGATCTGGCTTTGCGAGGCGAGGCGCCCGACTTGTGGGACACATTCGGGACACTCGGATTTGGCATCGAAACTCCAAGCGTACGGCGCGATATCGACTAATGCTATGTAGACAGGACCTAGGCCCGCACACTACGCCACCATCGGAGTGGAGTGGGCTGCGGGGTTAACATGGGACCATAGTAGGTAACCGGGGAAGATTTACGAGCGCACAAGTAACGACCTTCTACGTGCGAGCTGACCGAGTAATTGGTGACCCCCGCGCTCTATCCGAGTTCGTGGTCCATAATGTATATGCTATACATATGTATAAGAGGCTGGACCATGCAGGACCAACGGGAAGAGATTGGGGCAGTGTAAAAAAGGCGCATATGTAGCTGTCAGTCCAAACTCGCAGGGGCCTTTACAATGCAGTGACGGATGCAGCTTATTCTGACCCAGCACTTAATTAATCTCCTTGGATACCCTACTGCCCACTAGGGTCTATAGAGTTGGGAGGGTTCCTAAGGAAAAATCCAGGAGTCTATGATAATGTCCCAACTATCAACAAAGAGCTGTAACAATGATTTGCTGGAAATATGATAGGCACGTAGGATGATCAACTAATCAAGGGCTCTCTCGTCCCATTCTGGACCCGTGCGTCAATACGAATCGTTTATTAATTTCGGGCACGTTCGCCGTTATCTGCAATTCATTCCGGCGTTCGCCCGTCGAAAATCTCATCCGTAACTGCCATAACCCGTTCGGATCGGTTGCTGCGTGGCATCCTGCGAATAAATGCGTCGGGTCCGATGCGAGCGCCGCGTGCAAACAACAAATCCACATAAATTCCGGCGGCAGTTTGTGTGTCAGTGACGGCGACGGTGACGGTGTCGACGATTTGCGATATTCGAACGGATTCGATTGCCCACTCTAGAGTGGGCTAGGCGAGCGATAGTCTGCTCGTCGGCGCTAATGGCAGGTTACTAATTGCCATACGGGCTCCGGCTCGCGATGAGACATGAGACTATAATATATCGTCGAGGTAATCGGCGGGCATTTATTTGGGAGCCTGGCTCGTTCGCGAATATGTGCGGCTGTAAATATTGCCGATAGGTTTATTAGCTGGGATTTATATTTTGACGAACAGCTCGAAAATTGGGTTAATTTCGGATGGGAATTGATGTTGTTTGTTATGCCTTTATATTAAGGAATTGACAGTGGTATAGTAAAAATTGTGTACACCTTATTCTATTGTTGCTATCTTCTGAGTCAGTTCAGTTATCTTTCTACCTATAGTCGCGTCTTTTAGTATATTTAATTCTCTGTTAATTGATCTATTTTAACATATAATGGCCATCCCGCGTCTATGACAAACAGCCTTTATTATAAGGAATTTATAGTGATATAGTGGAAATTGTGTACACCTTGTTCTATTGTTGCTATCTTCTGAGTCAGTTTAGTTAACTGTCTACCTATAGTCTCGTCTTTTAGTATTTTTAGTTCTCTGTTAATTGATTTATTTTAACATATAATGGCCATCCCGCGTCAATGAGAAACAGCCTTTATTATAAGGAATTTATAGTGATATAGTGAAAATTGTGTACACCTTGTTCTATTGTTGCTATCTTCTGAGTCAGTTTAGATATCTGTCTACCTATAGTCTCGTCTTTTAGTATATTTAATTCTCTGTTAATTGATCCATTTTAGCATATAATGGCCACCCCGCGTCTATGAGAAACAGCCTTTATTATAAGGAATTTATAGTGATATAGTGAAAATTGTGTACACCTTATTCTATTGTTGCTATCTTCTGAGTCAGTTTAGTTATCTTTCTACCTATAGTCGCGTCTTTTAGTATATTTAATTCTCTGTTAGTTGATCTATTTTAACATATAATGGCCATCCCGCGTCTATGAGAAACAGCCTTTATTATAAGGAATTTATAGTGATATAGTGAAAATTGTGTACACCTTATTCTATTGTTGCTATCTTCTGAGTCAGTTTAGTTATCTTTCTACCTATAGTCGCGTCTTTTAGTATATTTAATTCTCTGTTAATTGATCTATTTTAACATATAATGGCCATCCCGCGTCTATGAGAAACAGCCTTTATTATAAGGAATTTATAGTGATATAGTGAAAATTGTGTACACCATATTCTATTGTTGCTATCTTTTGAGTCAGTTCAGTTATCTTTCTACCTATAGTCGTGTCTTTTAGTATATTTAATTCTCTATTAATTGATCTATTTTAACATATAATCGCCATCCCGCGTCTATGAGAAACAGCCTTTATAATAAGGAATTGATTGTGATATAATGAAAGTTGTGTACAACTTATTCTATTGTTGCTATCTTCTGAGTGAAGGCTTTTTTTTGTCTTAAGACCAACTTTCAGATCTAAACCCACTGTCATACTTAGATGGGTTTCAACTCTGAATGGGTTAGCAATTGAAGGTTCTTGTACTACACATCAAAGAAATCAAAATATACTTAATGTCTTAAGGCGATGTCCTGACCCGTAATGCAATATCCAACTGTGGACGTTTGCCTCTTGAAACATAGACCTAAATTTGTCAAGAACACCCAAAAAAGATGCCGGCAAACCAAAGGCCTCCATCCAACTGGTTGGAACTTCCCCAGACCAACACTTGGACATATAATCTTGGCTCAATTCCTCAGGCTCACTGCCCGCTTGTGTTCCATCGTCAGCGACTGCAACTCCAACGGCAGCGTCATCGTCGACTCTTAAGAGCGCTTCCGCGCCGTCTCAAGGGTGTGCTTACGAATGCATTGTTTCAGCGCGATGCAACTTTGGACGCATCCTCCAAGGACGACGCGCTCCTCGTCCTGCCATTCGGCCAAGCATCCTCCGCTGTTGCCTTCGTTTTCGTTTCTTTTCCTGCCCAACGAGGACAATACTCACTTCTTAGTTTCTCAGTTCAGGGCACTCCGCATCATTCCCGTACACTTGTCTTTTTACCCAGAATTGCAATTTTAAGGGCGGGTTCACATCAATTTCGTCCAAAATCTTCCGGACTTCTTTCCATGTTCCCTAGCAACAACACCGCGTTCAAATTTGTTGCCGGAGATGTGTTGAATGAATTCGTTCGCGGGGAGGACTCGATGGAACCGGGACCAGGACTTTTATGGCACAGTCGCATATTGGATGCAAGTTTAATGCAAATGCATTCGTGCGACCAAAGTTAATTAACTCGTTAAGTTATTTACATGTGCGCTGGTGCAGCGCGCGGAATTCTGCATTTCAATTATGTTGCGGATTAAATTATTTAATTAAGCCTCTCGCGAAATGAGACGTCAATTAAACGAGCGCGTTTTTCGGCCGGGAGTTTCGTGCAAAAAATGGCAAACTGAAAATTTGCTAATGCAATAAAATTAATGAGTCGAAAGCGGATTAGTTGCATTTGCAGTGTCATTTGTTCCAAGGACAAATCCCCAGGATACTCGTCCCATTCTTGAATGGTCGGTTGGTCCTCAGAGTGCAAGAGAAAGCCGATTACCACCATAAATAAATTCCAATTAATGTAATTTATTGTTGTAATTCCTTGCACTCTGCGCACGATGTTGTTAATAGTATATTTACTCATTATGTTTTTGTTTGCTTGTTTCAGGTGAGTCCAAATCCTTTGATGCATTATGTCAACTCTGAGGTAATTTTTCAATTGTCCTTGATTCTTCAATATACATAATTGAAAATTTTCAATTGGTTATAACTTCAAAACGAAGATATGAATATTAATAGGGATGGTCTCTTTTTTTAGAGAAAGAATTCATCTTTGAATTGGTTATCACTAAAATTAGTAATTATTTTACCTCCATAAGAAACAGCCTCTGAAAAATTCTCACTTGGGAAAATATGAACATAAAATCATATTTCAAAATTGGTTTTTGCAGACAATCTCAACTCGTTCTTAGAGCGATTACAGGGAGTGAGCCTTCTTGTAATTAACTAATTAATAAAAGCAATTAAAATATATGCGGTGGTGGAAAATCGTGCGCACGACACTCCCGGATTTAATTAACTATGATATAAATTCGAGCGCCTTATCGGTTTGCTCAAAGTTTGGAGTTTCTAGCACGCGTTGTCGTCTGCGTCTGCGGATTTAGTTTAATTTACTTTGGTAATCGCTGGTGTTGCCCCCTTTACCGCCTGCAGGTTTATTGGATATATTTTCGTAATATCTAATTACCACCTAAATAAATAATCTACTCAACTGCTAGATTCTAATTTTACAATCCCGAAAAAAAAGAAAAGTAAAAAATCTGAACTGCCGAAAAAGTCAAATGAAATGTTCTTGTCTTCTTCGGATTTACATTTTAATTACGCATTGTGCGTCGCCGACGTTTTGTGTGTAATTAAATAAAATCCCCATTAGGGCACTTATTTATCGTCCCATTGAGCGCGAAAAAAGCGAAGCCAATAACAATTCAACAATTCCCGCTGAGGTGAAATAGCCATAAACTCTTTAGTTGACTTTCGGACCACTACACCAACATTTGTTCTGTTCCTCTTTTTCGTCGTTGTTGCTCGTTGTTCTTGTAGATGTGCGTTTACAATTCCACCTCCGCATTCTCGGCCTGCGGAGGCGTGATTGAAATTGCTTTCGCTCTTCTTCCATCTCTGCGAGAACATCGTTGTCATCGTTGTCAACTTTACAATCGTCATTCGTTCTTCTTGGGTTACTCTACAAACAATCGCTTTGTTAATGTCTTCTTCAGCCGACTCTATAATCGAGTCGCTGCGTTTCGTCGGATGAATTTATTGAATTTACAAGAAATTGCGTCCGGAAAAGAATATAAGAGTCTGATGAGAGTCTGGAGGCTGAAGAGATGAGCGCCGATGTGATTTCGCATTCGGCGTAATGATTATAAATTTCTTCATTTGCAAATTGCTGCCGCTCTAATGGCCGTCGAACGTGCTCTAATTGACATTTGATTCATTCGCTCTACGACTTGAATTTACACTATGCACTAATACTAGGTAGTTTGCTTGATAGTCCTGGTAGTTCCAATCAAAGTTATTTCCAAATAGGTAAATGTTTTAATTAAAATTTATTACTGAGAGACGCGTTCGTCGATGGCTTTCATTGGAGACTGAGTTAATTTGTTTCATTAAAAGTTTGAGTGAAATGTTTAATTAAGGTTTTGGCTCTAAAAAGTGTTTTTGTTTCTATACTAAAATTAATTAATTATTTTTATGATTTTCGAATCCTTTATTAACTCATACTTTTTTCAAAATGTTTGGTCTTTAAGCTTTTTAAAGTTATATGGATAATAATCTAATGATTTTATAATTAAAATGAAAAAAAAAATTATGTAAAAAAAGTTTTAAAAGTTTCTGCTGCAGCGCCCCCAAGTTGCAACGGCCAAAAATGGAACTAACCAAATAAAAAATTATTTTTATTTTTTTATATTTTTTGAAACATTAACTTATGTTCTTCTGATGTAATTTGGAAGTTGAATTGGTATTTGGAACGTATAAGAGAAAAATAAGTTTTTCTCTGTGATTTTCAAATGACAAATGCTTTCGGATTTTTTCTAGGAAGCATTCGAATTCATTAGAATTCCATGTAGGAGTATTTATTATTTAATGTGTCTGAAGGTGTAATTTTTTATTTTCTTGTCCGGCAGTCGTTCATGTGTGCGACTCGTATTTCTTCCGAATGGGAATTCTTGCGCGCTCGAGTAATTTGTGCCTCTTTGACGGGCGCAACAAGCGCGTTGTTTGCCCACTCAGGTGGTCCCCATTCGTTAACTATTTAAGTGTCTTTAGTTTAGTCTTCAGTCTTGCACCAATAAGCGTCTACATGCAGCCGCTTACAGATGGCATACGAAGAAAATGCGTGGTGTCTTTTTTCTTGTAGCAATAACACACCAAACAAACAAACAACCTCATTTATTTTCAATTTCCGTAGGTTGACGTCATTCGAAATTCCGCATAAATTAAAAGATAGTTAATTTGACGTCAAACCAACAATTTTTTATCTTAGTTTTGAATGAGCCAAACTTTAGATAAGTTTACAACCGGAATTAATCACAATTATCTGGTGCGAATGTCACATCAAATAATTTCGGTAATTAGATGATCGTCAAAGTGAACCAGAAGCATATTTACATTTACATTTCCGCGTCGGTAGCATCGGCGAAATGAGCGTTCTTCATCGGTCTTTACGAGTCTCACGTGTATCGTATGTTTGCCTCATCGTGCGAACCTGCGAAGAGCGACTGGAGCAGGTCTATCCCATTTGTCCTTTTTTCTTCTTTCTGCGCAATTTTTTGTGCCCGGCTGCCTGTTAACGACATAACGCATTATCTCTCATTGTACACCGGACGGCCGTTCGTGCAACCGGCAACCTCCATGGATCAATGTGTGTGCGCGAATGAGCGCGCGCTGCCAACTTATGATTATTATCGTCATCATCATAGTTGTCGGTCGTCGTAATACGAGCGCAAATAAAATAGACTGAAAAAACATGCGAAAAGTGGACGGTATAATCGCCGGAGACTTCCGGAAATTCTGCATTGATGAAGCTATACGAGAAACGATGCGATGGGAAAAATATATGCGACGGATTAAAATCCAAACTATAACGGTGAAAATCCGAACTCATTTGTGTGAATTCTGCTTCACCAATTTTTTGTAACGGTCTTTCGTTAATAATATAGGCGATTTTGTGATTGGAATGGCAAAAAAGTAAGAATTAAAAAGTTTGAAAAGTTTTTGAACAGCGCCCCCAAATTGTAACGGCGAAATCTGGAACTAATGAAAAGTTTTTTTTGTTTTTAATCGTTAATTCCGGGTTATCTCACTGGAATTTGGAAGTTATTATGTTGACATACGCAAATTTACATTGTAAATTTGATGTGTGTGTGAAAACCGATCATTTATTTGCTGATTCAGCGAGTAAATTTGCTCGGCACAAAGTGCAACAACTGCCGCGTCCCTACAGCAGCATCTGACAAGTGACACACACAATGACGAAATGCCATGCGACAGGCAACCAGCCATCCGGCCATCCCATCCGACCGATATGGATATGGTGATATGGGCTCTGACAAGAACGAGTTGTGCGAGACGAGGTGAAGCGCTGACGTTTGGCAAATTCAATTTTTGAAGCGAAACCAAACTTTTCCCCGCTGGGTCTCTGGCTGCTACTATACAGGATGGCTCGTAATCGGAAAAGCGAGAAAATTCGAAAAATGCAACACGAATTAACTCTGACGCTCATCTCGTATCGACGACGAGCGAAAACGTTGCCGTTTTATATTTAACATAAACAACGCGTAAAATTTTATATCGCGCGTCAGCCACACATGCGAATTCGGTGCCGGATGAACTCTCCGCTTCGTGGTTCGTTCATTTTTACCACATCGTGTAAAAAGTTTAGGATCGCGCGCGCCCGAACGACAAGAAAACCAACATGGGACGATCGTAAAGTTTTCGCGCATGTAAAGTTTACTTGTTCGCCGCACTTAAATTTTATTTACATATGCTTTAAGTTGTTGGCGAAAGTAGTGGTTGTGGTTGTCGAGCGATATTTTTCTGAGAAGGAAAAAGGCGGCGCATGAAATCAATAGCGCACCTGAAGAAGTTGCACGTGAATTATTCCATAATCGAAGAAACGTTCGATTTTTCCGTCATCATCTTGTTCTGTTTATTTTTGTGTTTAGATGCAATGAAATTCGTTCCAAGTAGCTAGCAATTTTCTGGTAAATGCACGCTCGCTTGTGGAGCGTTTCGTTTCAAGAGCGTTTAGGAAGTGTATTTTATTATCCTTGCGTTCTTGCTAGGATAACTTGTTTTCGTCCTTTTTGTGTGCTGAGTGTGTTGAAGGACGAAGGTTTTTGTTATTCCAACACATTGGAGGAGCAAATCATGCCTGAAGGAAAAACAATATTTACGATGTGAGGAAAAGGAGCTGAGTAAGGATACAACGAAATATTGAGGTTAAATTCTGTAAAGGATAACGTGCTAATTGATTTTGAATAGCTAATCCTAAATGTTGATATGTAATCCAGAAAGCAGTAAATTTGGAGAAGAAATTAGGTTTCAGAAAAACTGCCCAAAACAAGACCACAAATTCTGAGACTTTCTGTAATCTGTCCTAGAATTTCTGTATAGTCCATAGATGTTTGAAACAGTTTCTCTGTAATAACCTAAAATTCTGAAATATTCCAGAAAAAGTTCGGAGGTTCCATTTTAAGTGGAACCATCCAAATGCTTGACTTGATCTGATATGTTATACCTAGACTCCTAGACTCATTGACCCATTTTGGAATTCTGGAATCCTAGGATTCTTGATCAGTGACTCTGGTTACCAGAAACAATGTTTCCATATCTCTAGCCCAACACTGATTTTTGCTTCTAATCTCAGCTGGGTTCTAATTTCCTAACATGGGCTTTTCTTACAGATTCTACCAACAATTTTTGCTCTTATTTCATATGGTGCCCATTTTGGTCACTCTTGGACCTATTTGATAATAGAGTCTTCTTTTCTAGAATTGTAGCCCTTAGAAAGAAAATTTTCTTTTTCTGTTAAAATGGGGAGTCCAGAATTCGGACTAAGGTCAATTCTGAGATCTGGTTCTCAGATCTTAGGAATGACTAGACGTTGGAAAAACTTGTGAAACTATGATACCCAGAATTTTGAACTAAACTCATACAAGACCCATCCTGGGCTCCCTTAAATCTATCAGATAATTTTCCAGAATTGTTATCTATGATCTTTACAAACACATAAAACGATGCTGATACCCTCTAAACTTAAAAATACCACCTGGAAACATTTCTACAGGATTCGAACCCTTTCTGACTATCAACGAATAATTTGGAACCACTATCAAATTCAAAGAGGTGTTGAGTTGCTTAGTATACGCGTGGAAAACCAACCCAGAATGGGCGAGAAACAACCGCAAAACGAGTGCCCAAATGAAAACAATACGTGTGGCCACGCATGGCGGCTTACACCAACGTAATAATGACAGAAACGTGCACGTGCAGAATTGCTGCACCCCATTCAAAGACTGCACCACCGTCCATTTCCAGCCCAATTCGCAATTTCCCGCCGTTTTTCACACCACGCCAACATGAGACCCGTAATAGTTTCCATAGTTTTCCGCATGGCAGCAGCATCGCGCGTGGGCAGCAACTCAGTCAGCGTCCGAAATGATACAGAAAAGCATTCAGCGAATATTTCATACGTGGCGAATTTATTTCGGCGCGCACGTGGCAGCCGAGCGCCATTGTCTTTTTATGAAAAATGCCGGCAACAATAACGCAGGATAACAGAGTGTGTGATTGAGCACCAGCCAGGACTCTCACGGATGCATTTGGATCACGTCCTGTATATTAGACGTCCACGCGGATAAAAATATGAGAGAATGTTTACGATGGGAGGCTGTAACCCGAATGGAATGGAATTCGTTTATTTCGAATGCTTCTTTTCGCACGCCGCCCCCCATCCTCCATCAGGACCACCCATGCCTGCCCGGAAGCGCTGCCTCAATGGTTGTCTGTTAATATCCTTGCTGCGGCTCCTTTCTTCGCCTCGTGAATGCTGTTTTTGTTTCGGCCGCCACGATTTGCGCTACGTGCATCAGTAGTCTTCTAGTTTGTTATTGCTGCCCCCGGATTCTGATATGTTCGAATAACAAAAACACTGCCCACTCGCACATATGAGGAAAAAGAATGGGATACGACTTCGAGGAAAGCGGAAAAACTGAATGAGGAATGGAAGGATATATTGATAAAAATGGGATGCCCAAAGTTTGAAACAGCATCACATGAGAACGGCTTGACCAATTTGGGCCATTTTTGTTTTGTTGCATCTGGAATTATCAGCAGATAGTTTGTGTTGAAGAAAAGTTTCAGAAAATTTCTCAGAATTTTCATGACAGCACCCTAAAGTGCAGGGGCCTTAGTCCCTAGGTATTGAGGTCTGGAAACAAACTTGCAGAAATTTGCAACTAGCATTGAAAAATATTTCATCCCTGATGGTAATTTATTCAAATTATATACGTACCTAATTAGTTTCAATTACAAGAACTTTTTCCACAACGATGACCGAGCTACTGTTGGGAAAAGTTGAGCGAGTTAGTTAATTCGCAGCTAGTTTTTGCCCAGCAAAACGAGGCTGGTAACAACTGCACATGTTTTTTTCCTTCCTGGGTCTTTCCACATGAAGCTCCCATGTTGCGGGGGTGGCAGGTGGTTTGGGGGCAGTGTGCGCCATCTGCAAACCAAATGTCACTGCGGTCTGTTCATGTCAACAGCGACGTGCCTCATGTCAACGCGCGTGGCGAATGCATGTTTATGAAGCAGCAGTCGTCCATGTTGGTTGGTTGGGGTTGCAAAGCCTCCCCCGATGCTTGAAAATATTTATTAATCCATGAGGACCACCTCACACGAACGCATAAACGCACCGGTGACCATCCAGCCTCATCATCACCCACCATACAACACATGGGTCTCAGACCTTGAAATTTCAGATAGTAGTTTCCGGAAATTTTCTAAGTCTAAAATTATTTAGAGGCATCGAGGAAACATTAACCGGACACAAAAAAGAATATAAAACTCCGGAGGATTATTTATGGACGCTTTACCATCGAAATGCCATAAATTTTCCACGTGGGTTTGCGTGGGTCTTGGAACCGAGTTGTACACAGTTCGGGTTGAAGGCTGGGAATGATGGTGGTTGGAAGGGGGCAGGAAAATGATAATAATAAACCGAGGTGAATTTTATTCGCTGCCATGGATGGAAGATGGGGGAGAAGACAACCAAGTCGGAAGACCACAACATGTCTCTGCCATTGCGCGAGCGTATCCTTGCTTTCACTAGAAGCGTATGAGTAGCCGCCCCCTTCTTGGAAGCACCAGGGTCATATATCTATATGCCACCTATAACGTGTCCTCTCGGCGGGCCCCGTTTGGGCCGGGGCTCGGTTGGCAGCTTGAATTATGGCCGACACAAGTTTCACATTCAATATTGGTGTCCTGACCGTGGAACAACGGGAGCAAGGACCACTAGTGCTTCTGAGATAAATAATTCGATAAGGATATATATTTTACATATGGGGTACAAAGTAAATCTTAAATTATATGTCCATCAACTTTCAAAACCTATTTTGGAAATTCATAGTGATGGGCTGGGGTTAAAGGTTTCAGAGCTTTTCTAGAAGATTTCTTTCTACTTCTTTCTGGGAGTTATATCTAAGTTTTTAGTTCGAATCCTATCTGAATTCAGAAACGTACGACTCTGTTATAGCTTCCTGAGGAACTGTAACACGAAGCTGAAGGGATGTAAACAAAGTTCCTACAACTTCCTAAGGTCAGCTTCGATCAGGTCATCTGGTTCAAACTTTGTAAAAGGAAGGTTTCTGAATCTGAATTCCTCTAGTTTGTGTCTACCATAAAATTACTTATAAATGATTGGAACCAGAACCTGCAGTATGAAACAGCCAAAAATCGCCTTGTTTACAGCCTCTTGATAGCAAATTTCTAAGGTAGGGTTTCCAGAGGTAAAAAAGGTTTCTGAAAATTTTAGGTCGCACAGTTTCACAAGGTTTCCCATCTTCTCGTCATCCCTAAAATTTGAACNATTTTGACCTTAGTCCAAATTCTGAACTCCCTGCTTTCTCTTACGAGTCCGTTCCTACAACTTCTTAAGGTCAGCTTTGATCAGGTCATCTGGTTCAAGCTTAGTAAAAGGAAAGTTTTATCTTCTGGATCTGAATTCCTCTAGTTTCTATCTATCATAAAATTACTCATGAATGATTGGAACCTCAACCTTCAGTATGACACAGCCAAAGGTCTCCTTGTTTAGAGTCTCTTGCTAGCAAATTTCTAAGGTAGGGTTTCCAGAGGTAAAAAAGGTTTCTGAAAATTTTAGGTCGCACAGTTTCACAAGGTTTCCCATTTTCTAGTCATCCCTAAAATTTGAACACGATATCTCAATTTTAACCTTAGTCCAAATTCTGGACTCCCTGCTTGGTCTTTCGAGTCCGCCTTCAATTTACACTTACAAGACCCTCGGATGTACCTGTATGAATAGGTTAGGTTTCTACATTTGTAATTCCAGTAACTAAGGAATACTTTAATAGAATTGCTAAGGTTGCAATCAAGGTTGGTGCAAAATTGGAATCTTCTAGAAGCATCTACTCCAGGAAAGTACCTTTTGTAAGATGAGCAGGGGTTATGTATCCTTGGGCTGAGACCATCAATTTGAGGCTAACCATAGTACCTTGGAAACTTTTTAATGGGTCTAACCCAAAAAGTTCATACAGTGTGCTAAACATCACCTTCAAGCCTTTACTAGATAGAGTGGTCATTTTGATAGAATTTTTTCGGCTTAGGTTGGTAAATGCTACTAACGGAACCTTTGAACCTACGATATCTCAGAAGTGTTCAAAAAACTGTTGGTTGCTCAAAAAAGTTCCTTTCAAGAAGCTGGAATTTTAAGACCTACCACAAGAGATTTAACTGTAGTCTATCCTCTAAGGTTCCAGAACCTAACAATAGAAGTAATTCTAATTCCTCGAGAGTGCATGGCGAACCGACAAAATCTTTATCCAAATAAAATTACGCCATTTTCGTGGGGCATTCTTGTGTAAACATATAAATATAATATCTAGGCGAAAAGGAGGAAGACATTCCGGGACCGGGAGCAGCAGCAGTGGGGCTGGATGGGCGCAAAACAGATTTGCTGCAGCTTGAACTCGGAAGTGTTTTGCATTTTTATTTCGCCCACTTCAGCGCGCGTCCCATGAAAATTCCCACGATATTACCCTCGAAGCACGGCGTCTTTCTTCTCTTCGAATTTTTCATCTCTCGCTGCTTGTCGGGGACTATTCGAATTTTCCAGCTTTGCAGCTCTCGACATCTACCACCGTCAGACCACCTTCAGGCCCCCATTCTCTGAAGACCTCCCAGCCGCCCACATCACATCTCGTACACTCGTTTATACACAACGCTAGTTATTTTTTGATGCCGGTCGGCGCGCGCTGATAACTCGCCTCCCTGAATAACAATGGGAGCGATTATTATGTGCGGGCTGTTCGGGGCGTTCGTACCCCTTTTGCTCGTGCCCTTACACGTACGCGCCCCGAAAAACCTCGCCCGGACTAAGTTATTCAACGCTGCGTCAACGCTCGTGATTTCTTCATAAAACGCACGTAACGAGGTCAGTCGTAATATTCTTTGTGATTCCCCCAATTCAAGACGTGGACCAGGTTCTTACAGATACCAAAGGCGAAGCGAAAGCAATAATGAAGCAAGGCTCCGAGAAAAAAACTGAAGGGAAAGTTTTTATCCCATATTTAACGCACTGGCGGCTGTTAATTAAAAGCAGACAAACGAACATGAAAATGAAAGAAAAATAACGAATTTAATGAGAAAATCTTCTGTGTCTCACGACTCACGCATCTTAGACACTCCGAGACTCTTCAAGTCTTGTAGCATTTGTTTGGAGTCCGCGAGTAATTTAAACGTAATAAAATTATGACTCTAACTGGGAACTCATCAGACTCGAAATTGCTGGTGAAGACCTCGAGCGTAATCACAGCTCCATTTTCTGGGATTGCTTCATTGGATTTTATAGAAAATAATATTCACTTCATGCGTTTGTTTGCGTGTTTTTGTCCCCGCTTTCTCCGGATTGATATTGGTCCGGTTCGTTTCGTTTCGGGACAGGCTACAAGCAAAAAGAATCACAAGAGCTTTTGTTTCCAAACGCCCAGCGTTGGGTTCTCGGCAATATTGGTGCTCGAAGAGTCGGAGGGCTGAGGGAAGCGTTCCTCAAGGCTGCAATTAAGTGCGCCAAGTGCTGCGGATCCGTTTTAGGTGCAGAAAAGCTCCGTTCAAACAATTCTTTTCGCCCCGGCTCTTCGCGCCTTTAACGATTCGGCGACAAAAGAAATCGGGAACAATGAAACGACTGGGACGCATATTGCGGATATTTCATATATTTTCTTATCTCTCCTCATCGCGCAGAATTCATCGCATTGTATTGCGTGCAGAGCGAAAAAACGTTATTGAAAAACGCGCCGCTTCACTCGCAACGACTTGGTACTTAATGATAATTAAAATCGAAAATCCTCTTTTTCTAATCATCCGCTTAATGAAAAATCAACAATAATTGTGCGTCTGTCTGCGTGCTTATCAAGGCGTCCGAAATGGGGAAAGTTTACTTTTAATTATTGTTTCTTCATCATTTCGACGACTCCCGGACGATGAATGTCCTCGGATGGGAGTCTTCAAGTCTGCTTCTGGATGGCTGGAGGTTGGGTGTTATTGTTGCGCTGAATTTTCAGCTAAATCAGCACGCGCGCAACTTTATGAAAAGTCGTTCGGTTGCGAAGTGCAAGCGAGTTCCCTAAGATTTTACTTGCAAATGCGGACCGTTGGCCGCCCCGCAACCATCGCTGCCGCCCCGCCATACAAAAGGCATCAGATAATCCATCTTTTGTGGACTATTTATATGGATTTATTGCCTAAGCTAGGGAGGCCACCGAATGAATCAACTTGCCGAATGCAACTGTCCCCCAGAGTTTCCTTTCACGCTAAATCCACACAAATTCAACTTGTGGGAAGTTTTCAAGTCCGGTATGGAAAACCCAACTTCCCAAAACTGTAGCTGACTGGTCCATTTTGCTAAGGGTTGGTCGAAATTTGTTGGAGACCACAATTAAAAAGTGTCCTTCTTCTTTGGGAACTCCGGGAATCATGATATTCAACGTTAGTTAATGTTAGAAGTGTAAGGGATGTAGCTCTAAGAACCCTAATCCCGGAAGGTTATAGCTTATATGGTTTCATCTGGTCCCCACGCTGAAAAAAATTCATGCTAGGGAAACCCAAAAAGTTTCTAAGTAGACGTCGTCCTACTGTGGTCCCAATTTGACAAGGCCCACACTTCAAGAAATTGAGGTTCCGAACCCCAGGGCGAATTAGCACTGTTTGAAGTGTAAGGGATGTTGCTATAGGTTATAGCTTATATGGTTTGATCTGGTCCCCTCTCTGAAGAAATCAACTAGGGAAACCCAAAAAGCTTCTAGATAGTCCTTGTCCTACTGTGGTCACAATCTGACAGAACCAACATTTCAAGAAATTGAGGTTCCAAATCCCACAGCTCTCCTGTAGAAACCTCAAATTTTTGAAACTGCACCTTGTTCTATTACTCTGTAAACTATTACTAGAGGCAATTCCCACTGTGGTCCCAATCTGACAAGGTTCACACTTCAAGAAATTGAGGTTCCAAACCCCAGAGCTCTCCTGTAGAAACCTCAGACTGTCGGAACTGCACCTTTTTCTATTGTTCTGTAAACTATCACTATAGGCAAGTTTAGAATTGGTGCTAGGGAAACATAAACAGCTTCTAAGTTGACCTTGTCCCACTGTGGTCCCAATCCGACAAGGCCTTCTACTTCAAGAAATTCAGGTTCCGTACCCCAGGGCTTTCCTGTAGAAACCACAGACTGCACCTTCTTATATTTTTCTGTAAACTATCACTATAAACAAGTTCAGAATTGGTACTAGGGAAACCCAAAAAGCTCCTAGGTAGACCTTGTCCTAATGTGGTCTCAGTTTTCCTGGACCGATACTTCAAGAAAGTGAGGTTACGAACCCCGAGGCTCTTCTGCAGAAACCTCAGACTTTCGGAACTGCACCTTTTTCTATTATTCTGTAAACTATCACTATGGGAAATTTCAGAATTGATACTAGGGAAACCCAAAAAGCTTCTAAGTAGACGTTGTCCTACTGTGGTCCCAATCTGACAAGACCCTCACTTCAAGAAATCGAGGTTCCAAACCTCAGGACTTTCCTGCAGAATCCTCGCACTTTCGGAACTGCATCTTCTTCTATTACTCTGTAAACTATTACTATAAGGAATTCCAGAAACCTTGATGTTCAATCAAAGATAGTAGATTTTAGAAACTCCTTGGGTCTTGGTCTTACAGGAATCTGAATAAGACAACTTCACTTCTAAATGTGTTTAGAAATTGTAGTAGATTCATTGTCTAAATCCAGAATTCAAAGGCTTAAGGCTAGATGGACCTCAACAACTCTTACAGACCCTGTCTTAGAGTAGCCCTTACTAAGGCAAAGCTCTGTTACTTCTTCAGCCTTCAAAAACACAGATCCACCCTAACCATAAGGTCCTAGCTTGGTCCATAATACTAAGGATGACCCTAAACATTACGACACACTCATTTAAAACTTCCCTCTTAGAAAAAACCTAAAAATTCCAGAACAGACCTCAACCCATATTCAAGGGGTCACTATAGGGCTGGCTACTGGGAAGTCTAAATTTATTTCGAGCCACAATTAAAAAGTTTCCCTCATGGGGAACATCAAAAATTCCAAATTCAAGCAACTCCCATTCAAACCCCCAACCCCTTGGATATTGGGCGAAGTGTAGGGGTAACATCATCTCTAATATCCGCCCTCCTTCCCTCACGCCAACCATCTATACACATTGCAAATGAGTAAAATCTACATACATATTATGCTAATGCCAGAGTCGAAACCCGAAGACTTCTTGTTCGTCGTGCTGCCTTCATCAGCTTCCGCCTTCGTCGTCCCTTTACGATGGCACCAACACCAGCATCATCTGTTCGGCGATGGGGCCGCCTCCGTGTTGGTAAACTGACGAAGCTATTGCATATGGAAGTCAATCAGTATAGATTGAAAACTCTTCATCTCGGAGGAGCATCTCCATTCGATCGGAGATACTTCGGGTAATATTTCGGGCGCCATAATGCAGCGAGCTCTCGATGGTGCTTGGTCGAGGCGGAGGAGAAAGGGGGATGCAGAATTCACTTCATCATCATCAACCTCGGGGGAAACAAAAGAAGCAGGAGCAGGGAACTGATGAAATCTTCCCGAAAGCTTTCAAAGGAAACAAATTACTTTTAATATCTCTAATTCGTTCGCCTTGTGGGTTTGCGATTCGAATTTGTATATCTTAGGATTTTCTTTTTTCTTCTCATGGGAGGATGGTGGATGGATAAATAAGGTTTCGTGAGGGCCCTCGAGGGATATTATTTGCTGCATTTCCAATACGTTTCAGGAGACTCGGTTGCATTTGATAGATCTCTGGTGCTGTGAGAGTTTGGGGACTTCCGGTTTCGGGGAAGACTTCGATTTTACTTACTTTACGATTTACCTAACCGGTAATAGTGTTTATTCAAGTTTTTTCATGTTTGCTTGTTTACAGAACAAGTTTCCACAGTCTGATTGGTATTTTATGAGGTTCCTGAAAGTTTCTGAAAATGAATTCATGTGGAAGCTTTTCCATTTTTGGGTTTCCTACTGATATTTCCAGCTAATTTAATCCAAGGTACATTCCTTGAGAAGGGGATTGTCAGAAGGCGATGTTCTTTCAAGGACCCAAAGATGATTTTGAGCTGGAGCGAAGTCAAAGTAATTTACTATTTTACAATATGTTCCTAACAATTTTATGATGACCACTTCTTCTGGAGTAGAGGAGTTCCTGCTAAGGTCAGTTCTTGATACCAAACCTTTTTACCAAGGTCTAAGGTTTCTAGAAACCTCCAAGCGTTGGGGAGCCAAAGGTAACTTTCTGAAGACATTGTATTCTCGGGTAATAACCTGAGGTGTAGGTCCTATTTCTTCTGAAGTTCTTTGTTAGGTCAGTTCTTGATGACAGACCTTTTCTACCAAGGTCTGAGGTATCTAGAGATTTTCAAGCTTTGAGAATCCAAAGGTAACTTTCTGAGGACATTGTTTTCTCAGATAGTAACATGAATATAGCTAACAGTTGATATTGGCCTATGAATTATATGCTCCAGAAGGCTTTGTCCTTATAGGGCAACCTTCAGAAATTACCAATTCAACACCACTCCCAGAAGAAAAAACCTTCATATAACTCTCAGCATACTGTAGAATGAATATCATTGGTAGCACTAACTGGTCGTGATCCTATGTCTTCTGAAGTTCTTTCTAATGTCATTTTTGATGACGGACCTTATCTACCAAGGTCTAGGGCCTCCAGTAACTTCCAAACTTTCAGAAACCAAAGGTAACTTTCTGAAGACATTGCATTCTCGGGTAATAACCTGAGGTCCAGGTCCTACTTCTTCTGAAGTTCTTTGTTAGGTCAGTTCTTGAAGACAGACCTTTTCTACCAAGATCTGAAGTGTCTAGAAAATTTCAAACTTTGAGTTGATATTCACCTATGAAGTATATGCTCCAGAAGGGTTTATCCTTATAGGGCAACCCTCAGAAGCCACCAATTCAACAGCTCGCTCAGAAAAGAAACTTTCAAGTATCACTCAGGATGCTGTGTAATGGAGGTCATTGGTAGCACTGGCTTGTCGTGGTCCTATGTCTTCTGAAGTTCTTTCTAGGGTCAGTTCTTGATGACAGACCTTTTCTATCCAGGTCTAAGGTTTTTAGAGTCTTCTATACTTTGAGAATCTAAAGGCAACTTTCTCCATACGTTGTATTCTCAGAAAATAACATGAATATCGCTAATAGCTGATATTGGCCTATGAATTATATGCTTCAGAACCCTTTGTCCTTATAGGGCATCCTAAAAATGGTCACCGATTCAATATCTCTCCCAGAATCACTCATCATCCTGTATGATGGATGTCATTGGTGGTACTATCTGGTCCTAGTCCCATTTCTTCTGAAGTTCCCTCTAAGGTCAGTTCTTGATTACAGACTATTTCTACCAAGTTCTAAGATTTCTGGAACTTTGCAAACTTTAAGAATCCAAAGGCAATTTTCTGAAAAAGTCTATTCTCATATAGTTACATGAATATATCTAAGAGTTGATGCCTAAGGGAATTATATGCTCCATAAGGCTTTGTCCTCATAGGGCATTCTTCAAAAGTCCTCTGAATCTATTCAACACCTCACCCCAAAGAAAAAATCCTTCATACATCACTCTACATACTGTAAAATGGGTATCAGTGGTAGCTGTAGCTGGTCCTGGTTGGCTGCCTCAATTAAAACTTTTCTGCAATTCCCAACGAGCCCCGAGTGGAAAGGACCCTGCATCAAAGTCAGTGGCACGACGGCAGCAAAGAAGTGTCACGAACGTGTGTAAATGTCAAATGCGCACGCATTTGTTAGCGGCGGGCGATAATAATCTCGGCGACAGTTTTAAACAGAACGAAGTACCATTTCCATTCCGAAGCGAGCGGCGTGCACTTTGTACTTGCCACATTTCCACTCCTAGGCCAGAAATATAGACGCGGAGCGAAGGTCTTGAAGGCTCGCCACCCGCATGCAAAAAGACCGTCGTGCCACCGCCGCCTAGTTTAGCATGCATGAATTCATTCCGAAGAAATTATGCTCATTTATAACCGCTTTTTGTGCGTTTACCGGAGACGGATGGAAGCGAGAGGTGGCTAATGTCTGGCGAACGAGGTGCGCGAAGAAGGCGAAGTCGGAGGGCTTTCCCAGAAGTCGGAGTGGATGCGAGATGATGATGGCACGAGTAGATGAAGTAGAAGAACCCCTTGCACCACGTACGCAGTGGGGCAGATGCGGATGATGAAGACGACCATGGGGCTGGGGGCCGTGCAGCCAAGGAGAGGATGCCATGAAATACGCGAAATTCCATGCTACATTTTCTGTTTCGTATAATGTAGCGCCGCTTGCTGATAGCCGACTGATAAAATAAATTAAATTTGCTTTATATATGAGCTCGCATAAATATCTCCCGCTTTGACCTATTTGGCGGAAATGTCAGGAATTTTCTGTTCGTGAAGTGCACTCTGTGTGGGCACTTATCTGAGCTTGTGAGAGATTCTGGACGCATTTAGAGAACGCGGATGTTCAGGAAAGTTTCTTCAATTTGCAGAGTCACTCGAGGTTAAATACCGTAACTCTGGTCACAATTGTGATAAGGACTTCATTTTGGTCTCAATCGTTTCTCTAACAATTTTTCTATCAAATAATGTATCTTGAACAATTTGGGTCTCATTGTTGTGATGGGGATGGGCTATAACCCCTGAAGATGACCATTGGGCATTTGAAGTTCAAAATGAAGACTCATGTTTGAGGCCCTGTAACTTGGGACTGAATGTTCCCAAGCACATGATTTTTGATCTAGAAGATTCCTCAATGTTTGTACTTGGTTTCTATATATGATTTTCCAACTTTGCCCAACTTGGGACCATTCATATTTGACCTGGAAAAAAATTTAAGCAAAATGACCCCGGTAGCTTCCAATTTTGCTTCGTGATTTATAGAGGCACAACAGAGTTTAAAACTTTCTGGAAGGTTAAATTTACTTATTTAGACTACTCAGAAAGCTGATCTGTAGAAAATTGACAATTTCGAACCTTCGGACAAAAAACCTGATAAGAAAACAACAAAGCAAACTCTTGAAGCTATCGATCCCATAAAGTTATCAGCTACCTCAATTGCTACCTTAAACAAGGTGTCATCAAAAATTCTTGAGTACCTCTTCAAATAAAGGTAAAACGGTTAAATTTTACAGTAATAGCCATTGTTGCTAAAAAAAGTGACTTTAATACCCTCTGAAACGTACAGGACGACCTGAAGGAATTATTTATGGGATCAACAAAAACCGATTGGCATACATTGTGCGAAGCAATTGCCATCAATGTATGGGCGCATTTTCGCGCTGGAAACATATTCGATTTGGCTGCGATGCTGCTCATTTTGCGCGACGTGCCATGAATAACAAACAACAAAACGGGCGCTGCTCGCCAAAGCGGAATCGCATGCATATTGCAACCAGCCCCATCCCATCTTCGGCCACCTCGCCAACAACAGCGCCATCGACGAGAGATTTCTCGACAATATACTCGATAGAGCGGCAGCTATCTCACACGTTCGCAATACGCCAAATAGATTTCCACCTTTTCCCGGTCGCCGGCGCAAAAATCCTAATAAGCAATTTCTATTTTATTCCAACGACGCGACATTTGCATTCGTGCGCTCATAAAATGAACGCTGATACGCCGGCATGGAACGGAAGTCGTAGGGGGCGGCAGCAGCAGTGGCGGATTTGCGTAAACTGGTCACGTGGAAAACATTTCATTATTAGGATGCGTGCGTTGTGCGTCCGAACGTATGCTGCCCTTGCAGCTCCGGGGAGTTATCCCGGACTCCCTGGAGGCGGAAAATATGCTAAAGAGTCCGCATACTGGAGTGGACTTCAAACAAATAATCCTCCGTGTGATATCTGGGTTCAAATCAAACATTCATGACTCCAGTTCTGTATCCTCTTTCAGGAACCTCAAGTGTAGCTGGAAAATTTCAAATTTCAGAAATCACTCCAAGTCGGTGAAACTTTTAGATCTGATGTGTAAGAAGATATTTTGAGTGTTCTAAGACACATTTTCTCTTTTTGGACACTTGCCGAGAGCATTTCCGTCATTCTTCAGTCAACTGCTTAATTTCTTGGGATATCGGATTGCACTCACTCTTATTTACTTAGTGCTTAGTACTCAGTGTTCAATCTTCGTTTCCAAATAGCCAAATAGTTTTTTTCGGCTTTCCCGAGGAGATGAGTGTTTATCCAACCAGGAAGCTTACTTAATGAGAAATGTGTCAATGTCCCAGAGTCACTCTGGGCACTTCTGGAAACTTCTGATTTCAACCGTTATTTTGCTTCCTCACTGTACAACATTTGCAATCATTGGTCCCGGAGTGTGCAAAGTGTCCTCAAAGTCGGTGAACTTGAAGGCACCTTGATTGAAAAAGTGCGCACTTCTAGGGTCTCACATAAGCTCATATGTCTGGTCGGTGTCTACGCTGCAGACCAAGTCCGCCATTTCGGAACGTAATGCTCATGAACCTAGTAATTACGGCGCTGCAAGAAAAAAATAAAACCTGGAAACCTTAGAGTGTGCCATGCAGCATGCAGCAGGGAAATGCGAAATTTCCAGAGATGAATTGCAAGTGAATGGTATCTGTGATCAGATGTCACCTGGCAGACAGGAACGAATCCATTGCACAGCAGTCTGTCGGCTCGTTAGCGGCTGCTGCACCTCGAGTGGCGCGAAGAAGTGCAGAAGGCTGGCGCGAAGACGGCACGCATGCATAACACGTACCAACATATTAGTCTTGACGATGGAGTGCGCCGTCAAGCAAAGCTGGATGCATGTGCATGCGGCGCGCATAACTGGCATATGAAAAGGGACATAATTGGATAATAAAGTATACGCGGTCGCTCACGTTCGCCTCTGCATACGCGACGAACGAGTACTGCTGCTGATGATGATGACGTTGTCGAAGACGCGTCCTCAGACAATGCCGGTCGCAGATTGCGTGTGTGCATTCGCAATTCGTATTGCTGGCAGATTCGGATGCGCGACGACGATGAATCAAAGCGAACGCAAGAATAAACGAATGGGAAGTGATGTTCGAATGCTCGCTGGCGCTGGCAAATTTTATTATTGCGCAGGAATAAATATCCCGCGAAGGTACTTCCAACTCGTAAAAATTGAGTCACAACGATGCGCGATTCACGTCAGGCAGCTCTCGATGGATTCGTCGAAGAAACGCAGGCTGCATGCAAATGAGACACACTAATTCGATGCCTTTTTTGTCTGAAGATTGGTTACACAAGATTTGAGTAGCAACAATTCTACTTCTCATCATTTGAAGGCTCATTTAATGTAGAATGAGATTATACTATACTAATTGAATTTTGACCCTTTAAGGCTTAGAAGTTTTCCAAAAATTTCAAATGGTTCTAGTGGAACTAGGAGGCCACACTAATTTTTTTGACTTCCTCGAAAAAAATACTATCGATCTAGACTAATTAGAAGTCAATCGGAGCCAAAAATTTTTTTCGAAAAATTCGGCTTTGAAAATTTCTAAAATTTTAAAATTGCTATATCTTCGGTTTTAGTGGAGCTAGGAGGCTATAATAATTTTTTTTGAGTTCCTCGTGAAAAAAACTATCGATCTAGACCATTTAGAAGTCAATCGGAGCCAAAAAATATTTTTCGAAAAATTCAGAGACTTCGACCCTTTAAGGCTTTGAAAATTTCTAAAAATTTAAAATCGCTATATCTCCGGTTCTAGTGGAACTAGGAGGCTATTATAATTTTTTTTGAGTTCCTCGTGAAAAATACTATCAATCCCCTGACCCACACGTGTTCTCGTGCCAACCGTGATCATGGACCATACGTGTCCTCCGAGCTACAGATCCACACGTATTCCTACCACGTGACTGTGCCATGTGTTCTGCCATGTGGTTTCCCCACTTGGTTCTGCTACGTGTCCTGGCACGTGGCTTTGCCACGTGGTTTTGCCACGTGGAATTGCCACGTGTAATTGCCACGTGGATATGCCACGTAGAACTGCCACGTGGAACTGCCACGTGTAATTGCCACGTGGAATTGCCACGTGGAATTGCCACGTGGAAATGCCACGTGTAATTGCCACGTGGAATTGCCACGTGGAATTGCCACGTGGAATTGCCACGTGGAACTGCCACATGCTTTTGCCACGCGGATTTGCCACGTGGAATTGCCACGTGGACTTGCCACGTGGAATTGCCACGTGGACTTGCCACGTGGAATTGCCACGTGGAATTGCCACGTGTAATTGCCACGTGGAATTGCCACGTGGAAC
>JARJDZ010001814.1:0-16730 GCA_030264555.1 Aleochara sp. GC000083
TCTGGAACTACTGGTCCGATTTGGATGATCAAAAGTGCATTTTATAGGTCTCACCGATTGTTTACAAAGGCCATCGAGATATTACAGAAAATTTCATTTTTGACAAGAAAAATCGGTGTAAATATGTCAAAAATGATGTCCAACTTTGAGGCTCATTTGCAAGAGTATCCTTCGGCCGATTTGCACCAAATTCTAGCATGTTGCAGACCTTTTCAACCATGTATAGGAAATATCATTTTATATGCAATTCAATATACTTTTGATTACCGGTATCCAAAATTAGATAACTCAACCTGAGAAACATCGAAAAATTGTTGTAGCTTTGACCAATGATTGAACAAGTGTATTCGACCATGAACTAAAGTAAATAAATATTGTACGCATGTCGGAAGCATGTACCAGCTTCCCATTAAGATTATCAATTTATAATGAAATTAAAGCCAAGCACGCAACTCGTCTACATCAACTTCAAACTCCACTCGAACCGAATGCAAATTCCGCACGCTGCACTAAACTTCTTCGAAATGCGAATAAACAACCAACAAACGAAATAAAAACCGAATAAATACAATTATGCAATTTGCAATGCTGAATGGGCGTCACATCATTTCATCCTTGCGCGTACGCAGCCTGCATGTAAGGTAGCGCATGCCATTCGCGAGTAACAAGTAAATTGTGCAAATAATTGTACATTATAATAGTTGTTTATCGCCGGCGTCGTTTACAGGCGCCCTGGAGATGCGTTCTAAGTGGCTAATTTAAGTATTACGCAATTGCAGCTATTGCGGCCCGCGCTCTACATGTGCGTCCAAAGTTATTAACTTCGCACACCGAAACGGAGCAAGCTGAACTCTGGTAACGCGACCAACAATAGCAACAACCGGCTCGCAAGCAACAACAGCAAGAAGCACAACAGATTATGGTGTTACACCATGACGGTCTTCCTCCCTGCGCAGCTCTTTCGTTCCATCGCGCATCGCTTCTTCGCCGCACTCTTCTTCGTGTTCTTCGACCTCTTCTTCGCGCGTTCGTAAACGTTGTTCCATGTTGTGTAACCTGCCGGCCGGCGTTTGATCTGGCCATGTGGGTAGATACGAAGGTAGAACCGAAGAGCTTCTGTGCAGCTTTTCCACTCGAACGCACTCCGAATCGATTGCGCCGACCAAACTCTGGATGGACGAAACTCTTTCGTAAAACCACGCGCTCTTGATGACTTTATCACTTAATCTATTGCCACATCTCGGAGGCTTCGATTTGTCCGCGCTACCGTTTCTTGCGCGGATTCTCCCAAATGAAGACTCACGAAGAACTTGATGGGCATATCTAATTTTATTTGGGATTTTATTGTATTACCATAATTGGTCTGCACCATAAACATAATTTTGGAATTAATTGGTTCTTTCGGTTCTTCTGTTCTTGAAATTCATTACCGACTATTTCTACATCGCTGAAATCTTGTGTTGGTCAACAAATTACCTGATGCCAATAATCTCGTAACAATTTTGATTTAGAGTGTCATTTTGTGAGTTTCCTTTCGTGCCAGTTAGTGATAATCTAAATTGAAAAGTTTCGAGTGGATTTTAGAAATTTCCAAATGATGGTCTTTGGTGATTTTCACAAACCTGGACCGAAGAGGAGAAACCGACATTAAATTTATCCGGGTAACACACATCTTCATAGTTACACGCTATTAAAATGTGTAATTAAAACAGTTAAACAAATCGAATTTGCATACAAATTACTTCCAATGTAAAAATGCGAAATTGCAATTGAAATTTGAAAATTACAAGTCAAATGAAAGTCTGTTTTCGTGGATGATTTCATAATCGCAAAGAATGAAATATCACGATGCATACAAACGATCAAAATCAGAACAATTCAAATTAGATGCTTGGAGTATTTTGCCAGTTCTTCGCCATCGAATACGGATGTGAACGATTGCAAAATGGCACGATTTTATTAATTTTAATGAGGTAAATTATATGTGCACGAATGCAACGACAATTTCGATGCTTGTGATTGCCGAAGATAAATAATGCAGTTTACGGTTGTCAATATGCAATCGAATCATTTCAAGTCGAAGAATGGGTCGAAACAATGCTTCCTCTTGTTGTTTTCTTGTTTTGGCTCGCCTCAATACGCGCACAATATGAGGTAGTAGCTCATTAGTATCAGTCGAATATGGCAATCGGATAATTTCGACTTCCATTTCGGTTCTAGTTTATGTAATTCGATCACGATTGGATAATTCCCACACGCAAAAAATTCGCAGACAAAACAAGAGAATTGGACGAAATTTGCAACGAACCGTCCGAAATTCAAGTAAGCGCATTATTTATCGTTTGCATAAATAACCGACTTTCACCGAAATTATTTGCTTGAAGTTCAATAAAATATTGACAATTGTTCGAGTCTTTAACGTCGAGTTCTTGCGAATAAATTGATGAGGAAATGCCAGAAATGCCAATATTCATGATGCACAGCCTCATAATTCGCAATCTTAGAGGATAATCTTGTAGTTTACACGCAATAACTAAGGGTTAATTGGATAATAATGCCAATCCTCAGGTATTAAACATGCGCAGACAATCTTCCTCTTCAATGCGGGCATTAAAACCAGAAAATATTTGCGTAAAAAGGTAAACATTTATACAGAAAATTGAATTCAATTAAAAATCCCATTATTTACGATTGTCTTGCACTTCAAGCGAGATGCTCAAAAGAACTTTCACCGAAAATCACCCGAAATTTCTTACTCGACGAAGAACGAAGAATTCCCTGCACTTCCTGCTGCAATTCCTGCCGACCATAAATAATCCCAAATTGGCTCATTTACGCACGAAAGGTTAAACACTCTTCAACATCATAAACATGGCGGCCAACAACGTGCATCATGCAGGAAATACGAAATTCTTTCGATTCCCGAGTGAATTATACCATGCTTGATATCATTATCATTAAACATGCACGTCATCGATAAGACTTCCCAAGGAAGACAACAAGAGTTCCTCGTAAAGCACAAGACCTCTCGCGAGTATCTATGAACCCGGCGCGAAGATATGACATAAGTTATAACATCCAAACAGTGTGAATATGTAATTAGCATCCTCGCACACAGCGAATTATCATCCGAAGAAAGCACTCGAGCTCTCCGAAGACCACGGATGAGATCTATGGCCAGAGCGTTGTTTGATTATAGTCACCGTCGTTTTATCAAATAACACGTTTGCCCCGGCCCCCATCTTCTGCCCATGACCATAAACAAGCGCGGATAATGGATGAGCAATCGACCTCTCGCGTCTTCAGCTCCACTCAGCTCGATGCCAC
Source organism: Aleochara sp. GC000083 (assembly GCA_030264555.1). NCBI lineage: Eukaryota > Metazoa > Arthropoda > Insecta > Coleoptera > Staphylinidae > Aleochara > Aleochara sp. GC000083. The sequence goes on from JARJDZ010001814.1 coordinate 3,328, forward strand.
ATTTTATCCGGCTATCAGTCGCCTCGTGGTCTCTTCTATTATCATCCATGTCAGCTACATGGGCCGGACACGACAGGTACAAGCGTAATCAGCCCAGGGATAATTGACTTATACCAAACATTGCTGGTATGTTTGGTCCTCCGAGGTTTCATTGTACTGTGAGTTGGATGGGTTATTTTTTTCTCACTGTGAGATGACAACTCATTTAACTATCTTGTCATATAAATTTCTTGTAAGCATCTCGAGAGGAGTGAAATGGTATGGTAGATGATAAATGGTACCTTGACAAATTGTCATTGATCAGGTATTTTAATTATTTACAAAGATAACAAATTGTTTCTGGTAGGTTGGTCTTCAATGGAATCATAACTATTCTTGTAAATCAACTTTGGAGAGAATACCTTCTAATTCTTCAGTATTGACATCAGTTTAGAGGTACCATCTAAAGATATTACTTGAGGACTACCATCTTCATAGATCTTCTGAGATCAAAAAATCTCCCAAAACTACAATAAAATCAATACTAGTAAACCATTTCCTGACTTCATTTTCGCAACCCAATCAAGATTGATTACCATCATGAGACCAAACTTGCCTTTCCAAACAAATCAGAGCCATTACTAAATTGGCAATCAGCGAAGTCATTTATATCAATTAGCTGCCAAACATTCATCTAACAATGCGATATTAAATTAGCGAAGATTGATCGCTGATTGTAATCGGTTCGGATTTTAAATTGGGCTGCATCTCGAATCGCAGAAGACTTAAACGTTGATCACGCTTTTGCCATCTTCTCCAATTGCGCGTGCGCCGTCCGCCGTTTCCAGCAAAGCTCTTCGACGACGACGTGACTTAATTGAATGATGTTGCCGATTTGCCGAATCCGTCGAAACTAACGGCAGATTTCTATATAAAATACTAATGGGACGCGATGCTTCCATCCGCATCTGAATGCGAACCGGCACGTTTCGTCGCTACGAATAAATCGAACTTTTGCTGCGCGCTCAATTCCGCATTTTTGCTCCAGCAATCTTTGCCCATCGCATCTAATTAATACCATCGATCAACAACATTGGCCCACATGTATCACATTACACCGAAAATACGCTTAATTAGCCTATTAATTGAGATCTCTTCCGTTCGGTCTTTTGTTGTTCCAGTAACACTAGTTGTTTTTGTACAACTGTGAGGTGTCTGCGGGCGAAAGCAACTCTACAAAGTTGCTGGTAAGGTCAATGTTTGTATTCATCAAGTGTAGCGCCAGTGCAGACTGGAAAAATGGAGAAAATGAGTAAACGTACAAGAAAAAGCACGGGTCCCGAAGAAGTCGAGATGGTATGTAGGCAAATGAAGGTATGGTAATAAGTTCAATGTATGGCAATAGGAAAGGGAAAAGAGATGCGTGATGGGAGCTGGGAGTTGGAAGAGACGGCGATGCGATAATTAATAGCTATTTGTGGCTTTGCCAGAGGTCAGTTTCGATGGCGCCGTTCACGGCTCAAGTTACCGTACCTCTGAGCGCTTATGACCACTGGTCGGAAGAGAAGCGACATCCAGACGACTACGAAGACGACAACGTCATCAAGTTCGACGTGATCCTAGGCAAACGCAAAATGCCTTCGAGGTATACCAGCAAACTCTAATATGCAAGTGAAGCGCTACAGAAAAACAGGACTCGTGCTCAGCTGGTGTGTAATTTCAGGAGCACTCCATAAAATTTAGAATCAAATTCGAATTGAAACGAAACTTCCTCCTGAAGATTTCTTCTGGTATGGCGGAACTTAAGGTACCTTCTTGAAACTAGTGCATTGATAGTTCACAAATTAAATTTCCTGGTACTCCAACATTTTTGCTCTATCATCTATGTTCCTCGTACAGTTCAGTGCGTCCGAACGTCTGAAGAGACTGATGCGTGGTCACAATGGTTCCACACATGTCCCACAGTCTCAGGTATCTTCCTCGCGTATAGGCATCTATATAAGGAGACGATGGAATTTCTGAATGTCAAGTGGTCGACGCATGCAGTCGAATCGAATTGATAGGTACATAAATAGATGAGCGCACAAAAACGGAAAGAATGTTTATTGTCTGCGTATTGTTTAATGAAATGGATAAAAACGGGTACCTCGAAGATGGGCGCATCGAAGTCTTCAGGGCAACAACATAGATAATGGCTGATGACCAACTGATCGATGAGTAAATTTTAAATTAATTTAAGGAACCCTCTTTTAATCACCCTGTCACGCTGTTTCCAGTGGTATACCATCTGTTCTGAAGACTTCTTTTTCGTGAAGTGATGTGGGGTACCTTCAAACAGTCGGTATGTAACGAAATATCCTTGACATTGTATTTTCAATTTACTCAGGAGTACTCGTTTCGTTACAGACATGAAACCAAAGATGAGTAATGTTTATACAGCCTGGGTACCTTCAATTTCTTCCAGTTGTTGCATACATTTCTTCAAATTTCTTGTAATTTTTTGCATAGGATTGATTGAACAAAGAATATCAGAAGGTAATATTGATGGAGGTACCATCAATGGAAGAAGTAGTTCTTGTCTGTGGTAGCAACTGAAGGTATCCACTCTGTATACCAGAGGCGTTGTTTCTGCATCAACATAACTGCATTTTTGAAACGTCCTTGACGAAGGCGAATGTCCCAATTACCTTCCAAGAACTTGCTTTTTTAATTCGTCTGCCATCAGCCATCAACCTTGATCCAAGAGAGCATGACAAAGAGTTGGTACACCCAGTGTATACCAAATTTTATGGGGCTATCAGAACCAGACAGAGTGCTCTTGTTGCACGATGCGTACGCAAGTAGTTTGCAAATTAATGTAGCGCGCAATAAAAAATGAGTCTGGGCTAACGGGATCTTCTCGGTTGATCCGTGATCACGTGCCCAACGCTCTGACCCGTCGCGTCGTCTGTCCCAGCGAGCAAAGTTGATCAACAACGTCCCCAAACTTTTTATAACAATCCGCGCAGACATAAAAGCTCATTATTCTTTTCGTGCCTTTGGAGCGGACATCCCAGACTGAAATTTTCCGCTTGTACTTGTGCAGACGACGTGAAATTAACGCACGAGCAATTCTGCGATTTGAAAAAGTTTATTACTTCATCGGGTGTGCACTCAAGGCCCTTCGAATTCGACAGAGATCATTAAAAATGTCTGATTACAAGATTTTTTGCGCTGCCATGCTTCGTTTTCACTTTCGATTTTGATGTGCTATAAAATTGGTACCTGGTACCAGCAATTTCAAGAACTGGAAAAGCAAACACCAAATGAACTGGAGTGTCCAGACAAAGAAGATGGTGTGCCGTTTGGTGCGATTCTCCATTAAGAAAAATACGAAATAATAAAACGAACGGGCTCGAACGAAATTGCATACAGCAATCAACAAAAGTGGTCATTAAAGTCGGAAGATTCGATGCTATTGTTGGTATGGTGCTTATTTCGGTGCTTCCTCTTCGGCTGCACACCTTATTATATTTTCGCAAATTGCAATTTTTGTTTTTGTAATAGCTTTCGGCAAAATGATGAATCACGCTTCTTCATGATGATGTATTCACCTTTCGGGGCTCTGAACTCGATGCGTGTTTCTTGTTTTGGTGGTACCACCAAGGGAAGAAGAAGAAGGTATACCCTGATTTGGTGCGAACAACAGACATTGACCGGGAGCCAAAACGAAGAATACTAACCAAGAGTCAAACATGAACAGATCCGAATTCTTTGATTCCTTGTGAGAAAACAGAAGGTAAACCATTGATTCCTCAATGAAATACGTTATTTATCATGTGGGTAATTGTTTCTCGGACTGAAGGATGCACTTGATGAATTAACAGCGCGATGTGTCTGATGGTAACCGAAGATAGGATGCGTTATTAAAATGTGAAGCTTCTGTTGTTTCCACTCGCTTGTTCCCTTCAGATCTTCGAAGATAACTCGGACGATTGCTGGTATCTCCATTCAGCGACGTCCGAGTCGTCATCGGAGCAAGAAGCCGGCCGAAGATAAAAGAATATCACATTAACTTCTTCGTCCGCATGCGTCGTAATATTATTTTAACTTACTATATCATCGTTGGACATCTTCGCGCTGATTGGTGCGCACGTATACTCCGGCGAGATTCGGTGCTGCAGATATGGGGCCAAGATGACTTGTGTTAATGTCCAAGCATGGTGCACCACGAAGATGAAAGGAGCACAAAGGGCGCCGCCGCCAACTGGGACGCCATCCGCATGTGTGTTTATCAATTTATCAAATTATCTGCCGGCCGATGAAGCACGATGCATAGAGGTACCACATGCGCCTCACCAAGAAGTATTTTATGTTCGATTCGCCACGCGGTCTCTGAAAGTTCGGAAGTGACTCTTTGTCGCCTCTTCTGCCAGCTTTGACCAATGGTGAAAAATGCATCACCAAATATAGCGAATTGGTAAATGTAACAAATGAGTTCTTTAAGCTCTTGCGCGATTAAATTGCTGGTCCAAGAAACGTCGAGCAAAAGCCGACTCAAAAGGAAGAATAATTCAACCTTCCAAAATTTATAGCAAAGTCATAAAAATCATAAGCATACACATAAATTCCAGGTACACTTCTTCTTGTTCTTGAACATCAAGCTGTCATTTCGCATGGCTGCAGTCCACCATATTCAATTACCCGTTGGTCCAGCAGCATTCAAACAGAGTAAATAGATGAATAGATGGTATGCGCATAAATGGATGACGCACTAATTTAGTTGCAACGTTGTGGCACGCTAATCGCAAGATTGTAGTTAAATAAGTAATTTCCACCCACGTCGAAGACTTCCTTTCGCTTCTGCGGCCAAAGCTTCGCAGCCAGCGTTTATGATGATCGTGTTAGACATGCATAAGTTAGTTCGGCAACGACAACAAGAGAAATAGGACAAAGTGCGCTCAATGAAATGGTGAGGTGATGATGGCGAAACCGTAAACTGCGATTCAATATAAATTTGCTTGGATTATCACGGGAAGATGGATAAATTACGCATCCGGATTGTGGATACCGTAAAACGATGAAGTCCAACTACGATATTTCTAAATTTAAACCTATTTGCACTTGGTCTCCAGCAAATGGGAATCTATGGCAGCAGAATCTGCCGAAATTGGTCAAAGATGATGTCTAAGTTTGAGGATCATTCATACGAGTAGGCCATGGCCGATTAACACCAAATTCTAGCATGTTATAGACAATTTAAAGACCTTTCCAACGATATATAATACCATATACTTTTCTATTGGGTTGCCTGAGATATACAGAGATGAACTCGAACAAAAAACAGGGGTGCGATGAGACCCGGGCGGCTAATTTCTTACGAAAACCTACTATGTCATATCTCTGGAACTACTGGTCCGATTTGGATGATCCAAAGTGCATNGAGCTGAAATCGAACAAAAAACAGGGGTGCGATGAGACCCGGGCGGCTAATTTCTTACGAAAACCTACCATGTCATATCTTCGGAACTACTCGTCCGATTTGGATGATCAAAAGTGCATTTTAAAGGTCTCACCGATTGTTGACAATTGTTTCTGTTTATGATAATATTCTAAACATTTATTGAACATTATTTAAATAGAGAACCCTCAAGTCTCCTTTCTCCTTATAGGAAAGTTCCAAAAACTTTGTCCTCAATGAAGGATGAACACCAAAAGTTGGTACCAAACAATATTCATAACTGGCTTCAGTGCAAACCTGTCAGAATAGCTTAGGATTGTAAAAATACGTCGATGATTTGAATACAATCTCGCCAAGACGATAGTAAGCTAATCATCGATGCATGCATTTCTTTCGAATAACAATCGACATGAAAGTCTGCGAGATAGCTTGTTGATAAGATGTCAGCGTAACGCAAGATGGTATTAAATTGCCATTAAACGAAACATGGCGGGCAAACAAACACTACATCTGAAACTAGGCGATTACAACTCGGGTCCGTTCAAGAGACCGTCCAAGATACGCGCAGATAACAATCGCAAATTCATTTCGAGTTGCCGGCAGCCGCCGAGGACTTGTTGCAAACGATTTGATTGCGCTCCATCCTCGATCGAATCGGCCAGCTATCTGCATGTTTATTAAGAGCGCATTTACAAGAGTTACACGTTCGACTGTACCATTTACCTCACTAGTGACCACTTTATGCGCTCGCAAAGTAAATTAAGCCAGAATGTATTGTCGCATGCATCGCACTCGATTATTATTTGCTCGCTGCAGTTCCACTTATTAAGCTCTAATTCAATGTTTACTACGTGTAAATTTCCCGGCGATTTTAAAAGTGTAAGTTAACGCTTCTTGCACCAGCGCCAATGTAGTCCGCTTGACTGAGTGCACTTTCACTACTTACTCCTCTATTGACTCGGCCGACTTGCATTCAATTCCGAGCTTCGTTAAGAAGTCCATATTTATGTTAGCGTTTCAATGCCGCCCATGTAAATCATCCCGGGAAATATCTAGAGCGTTGAGGAGCATTTCTCAAGCTGCATACAGGACAATGAAGGCTTCTTCACTAAAAAACTCGCCGGATGGATTCTTGCGGGCGTCGCGTTAATGGAAGAAATTAATTATTCGCTTGTACAGATGCTGTGCAATTAACTCGAAGACCTCTTCGTCCCTTCACACTTTCTTGCGAATCGATGCGTAGATAACATGCAATAAAATTGATGTCGCCCTTTTTGCCTCCAACCTCTTCACCTGGCTGAATTCAATTCGACTTCTTGCACGTCTGCGCGCATAAAACGCGCCAATAATAAGAATAAGTCAACCTGACGAGTCATTAAATGCGCTCATTTCAAATTCGTCCCGAGAGACGCTCTTGAAAATAGTTTTTATGACTCGCAACGATTTTATTAACTATTTAACTTTGAGGCTTCTTTTTGAGCGATTTACTTCTTCAGCCTTGAACAACATTGTCAAGGCACATAAAAATTTACCTAAATTAAAGACAAGTTACAAGAACTGGGAAGAATTGAAAAAAACCGAGTGGGAAATTGAATGTCTTCATCTTACTTTCTTGCATTTCTAGGCAACTAACTAATCGTCAAGAAGTGCATCATCAACCGTTATCATCAAAAGGTATAATTACGCTCGGCGAAGACGAGTAATAATATGGTAGAGCCGAGTGTCTTTCAACATTCAATTTGAATCAATCAGTTTAATGCGAGGCCGTTTAACATCTCACTGAAGAAACTGAAGAAAATGAGCTCAGAATTGCAAAAATGCCCCACCAAACGAAACGAGTAGGTGAGTAATTAATGACGAGACAATGCAATAAGTTCAATCAAGTCAACGATAAGAAAGAAAAAAATCAAACGGAATAAGCATCGATTAATTCTCTTCGATTGCAGCTCAATTACTCATCGATGCAATCTCAAAAAACGAAAACGAATCGGGTCCCGTTACTAACTGCGATTGTAAATGTTTAATGGGCTCGTTGGTAATAGTTATTGGCAATTAATTTATTAATTACCGCCGACTAATCAACGCTTATCGATCGCTGAAAATAATTACAGTATTGATGTCGAAGTGCGCATCATGCATGCACATAATTTACGCGCGCTCGTGATTAGCATTCCTATCAGATTTCTAACATCTCACTGTTTGTTTTTGTTTCTCTTCAGCAATGCACACAAACGCATCGATCGATTTGCTGCAATCATCCGATTCCGTAACAAATTATTCCACTGCCTAAAGAGTATCAATACCAATTTGTTGGATGGTTCTTGAAAAATCACACTACCTCATTAAATCATCCAATGGTGATACCTCATCTTGAAGGTAGGCAAAGATGAAGATGAGGATGAAGATGCAATAAGAGCAATCGAATGGATGACGTGGACAAGTTTTTGTGCATGCAATGCCGCGTTTTATAGTTTCACAGATTTTTAATAGAATTCGAACCAATTAAAGCTTTTTCAGGTCATGCCTACCGCCAACGTTCTCCAAATGACAATGCATTTTATAACCTCCATCTTGAGCGTAGGTACGTTTTAGTGCTTTACATACGCATGCATTTTCTCCTTTTTATTTTTATTCGGACGGAGAATTTTATTGAATCGCCATAAAAGATGAGGTGCTACCTTCAAATGCTTGCTTGATGATCTTCAGCGTTATTCGAAGCTTTTATTGCTCGCACTTATCATTTATCGTAAAAGTTTAATTTTTGATTGAATCGAATTTTCCATGCTTGCAGCCAGAATGAAGTTGTTTCAACATAGTGAAGATGACCGTAAAATTGATAACATTCGTGTGTAATCGTTACGACATTTTGGATAATTTTGATGGTAAGTTTCATTAAATATTCATTGAAGTGAAAAGAATGTTGTCGTTGGACTGTTTCTATAGTAGCCATGATCTAGGACCATCCAGGATTATCCAGAATATTTTGGGATCTGAAAAACTTTAAATCTTCGAATAGTTGATGATCTATTCACTATGAAGAGGAAAATCACTAAACCAATTTCTCCCAAGATCACTGAATAAATGAAATAAACTGGAAGTCAATGAAAACCAGTAATAAATGATAGTCACACCTTCATTCAATATGCATCCAGCGTACGTAACATAAGTACGAGCTGCTCATTACTTTGGATATGAATATAGGCCCTTCTTGAATTTCCTATTCACTCGAAATCGATGATAAATCGCATGCATTTCCGGAGCATTATCCCGCAAGGCTGGAATTAATGTCGCCAATCAATTTTCAATTGAAACACTTGAAACACTCCAACTGCATTTTTCCAAAATCATACATGCACAAGCATAATTTCTGTATAAATTCTAATTTCGAAGCAGTCATAATGAAGATACTCCTCTTCGATGAAGCAGGCAGACATGCACATGCACATATGGATTAGAAATTATTTTATTATCTGATTAAATTGATGCATCTTTTAAGAGTGTGCCTGTTTGATTGGCGAATTCGCTGGCGATGAAATTTCTATTTCATTTTGTAGAAATCTGCGTTTGTCCTCGTTACGTCCTTTAAATTCTCGATTCAATAACACACGTCGCGGGAAATAATTAAAATATGCACCAAGAAACGCACGCTGAAGAAGAGAGTGCGTGTTTATGACCTTCTAACATGAGCATGAATGCGTGATTGTTAATAATATTCCAGTCCAACAAAATGCAATTCAATTGAAAACTCAATTGATGCAGCAAAATTAAAACGTTCGCATATCGTAAAATGTCGAGCACAGGATGGAAAGTATTTTTTTTTCATCTTCGAATTTCTTAATCATATCCAGGTTAACACTTTCTTTTTGGATCATTTTCTTATCAATCAACAAATCAACAAGCCAAATTTAACGCTTTTCCTGAAATTTGCGAATTAAATCATGATCATCAACAACGAACCGATAATTTCATTAATCATTTCTGCACGAAATTATGACAACTTTCTTTATGTTCTTATCAGCAATAAATCTAAGTGGAATATGCCATAAAAACACCTTATAAACACATCAAAGTCACATTTGCTTGATGGGTTTTATGTGACTAATTGGCAATTTGTTGCCAATCGATGCTGGAACAGGAAATAAACGTGCAACAAAAGTAGAGCCTCAATGAAATTCGATGCCTTCCGAATTGGAAAGTCATATTCGACTGCATTGTGCTGGAATTTGCCACCCAAAATATACTAGTTTATTAATCCGTTCGTCGAGCAAAAAATATGGTTGTGTCATAAAAAATTAATAGTTATTTCAATATAATTGGAAGCTTTATTGGATGTGACATGCCATAATTGCCAAAAGTATAGGTTTTAAGACCTGTTAAAAATGCATAAAGTTGAAATGAAAGCACCAGAATGTTTTTCTTTCAGAACTTTAAAACTTCTTTAAACCTTTAACAACTTTAGCTAAGGCTGTTGCAGTACCAAAATTTCTTGTTGTTTCTTTGGTTCCGGTTACAAATATGTCACTATCTGAATTCAATGACGTCGGATCATTTCTTCGGATTCTTCGTTTATGACACTCGAAGGATCCGCAAAAAAAATCAATGTGAAACTGTTCGAAATAAGCTGCGAACGGTAGCGACAACAAAATCCATAAACGTGTGACATTTATTGGTCACCTGTTTGCACATTACCTCCTGGTTGAGGCTACGAACCAACCATCTAATAATAATAATAAAGCATTAATTTTATTTAGCGCCGTTGAAGGTGTCGCCTTCGTATATCATGTCGTGCCAATGTCTGCACAGCGGGTTCAACACGGATTTGTCAACAGATATTTGCTACAACGTAAGTGTGTGTCAGGTAAACAGGAATTGAAATCAAAAGTGAAACCAAATAAACTCTGAAAAGTGAGGCAACTTTCCTTCCAATTGATATGATATGAGCTGCAACAAGAGAGGTGAGGAAACTTCCACCTTCTCAGATGACTTAATGACACCAGAATGATATCAACATTGAAATGGTAAGTTACAAGGTGTGACAAGATGCGCATAATCCAAAATTTACTGCAACTAAAAATTTCAAAAAAAAATTGGCTAAAAACTTGTTGATTAGAAAATTAGCATACCAATACATAGAAATTAGAAAAACATGAAAGATCAAGATCAATACATTCATTTGGTTAAACATATAATTACTGGTTAAATAACAAACTTGTCCACCTAATTCAAAATGAACTCAAGCATAAATCAATCCCAATCAACAGGTTGTTAGCTAATCGTTTAAATTACCGAAGAAAAAGTAGCCAAAAATGGACGACAGATCTAATCCAATAAAAGCTATGCAGAGATTTTCGTCATGCAATTCACGACAAATAACTTTCATGTAATTATGATGCAACATAATGGAAGCAATTTGAATTTTATTGCGTCGAGATGCAGCCATTACCGAAGGCATTCATAGACGCGTTTCCATTTAAATTTCAAATTTATTTAAACATTAAAGAACTGACCTTAGACTCGGTGCGTCCGCTCCATTCGTGCGTTCGCCATGACCAAGTTCAAAGCCTTTTGCCATAACAACTTCTTGCAGGCCGCAAACAATAAAGCGAGTTATAAAATGAAACAAATTAAATTTCACGAATTAATTTTCCTTTCATTCCACTGCTGGCACTGCTCGAACAACAGAGCATGCAGCTAAAGTATTTTTAGCCCTGGAAGATTATAAAATCTAATACTACATTGTGCAAAACTTTCAGGAATATAATCAGGGGAATCCGCAGTAGAAAATATCCTCTAAAATGCAGAAAATTTTATCTATAAACTCGATTCAAAATTGGAAGTCTTCATGTTTAACAGTCTTAAAATCCAGAAGGTCAAGGATTTGAAATGACAATTTGTGTCAAATTAGCCCAGATGTGTACCGATACGCCAATGTGACATTAAATTAACTTAGCCGTAAACTACATAGTCGCACTGTGCACTCATACTCATGAGTGTACGATTCAAATCGTTCACGCTATTTCTACAAGAGAACCAATGCTAAATCGTAATTTACAATGAACGTATTGGATGCACAATAGGAAAGTAAAAACGAATCCATGCTGTTCTTTTGTCGTTGTTTCTTTCGTTTCGCAGAACTTTTCTACTCGCACCGTTCGAATAGTAAGACCGATCATAAATCGCTGGATTTGCGCTTTTGCAAAACGACCAGCTGAAGAAATCAATGCAAGCAAAACGATTGTTTTGATGTGCGAGCAAGAGGCGGACATGAAAGATAATTATACGCTGAGTTACCTCATAATTTATGCCAAAAAGATGCTTTTATTGCGCGATTTTGACTTGCTGCCAAAATTTCTTTTAATGGACAATAAAGATACAAATTGCTTCAGGGGAAATGCAAATAAATGGCATGGAACAGAGAGATAAATCACTTTCATTTATGAAATCTGAGGATATGATTAAAATTTATGAGGCATTTTTAATTTGGCAATAAACAATTTTAGTATTGCAAATTTTAAATGACTGGAATTTCAATCAGAAACTGACTTTTTGTTAGTTCATAATTTTGAGAATTTATATGATTAGCAAAATTACTGTTTAAGTTTTGGAAAAGTTGCTTGAGAAAAAGTTTGTAACAACAAATTAAAATTGTAACTTTAAAACTTTCTGAAAACTTCGAACTTTGATGTATACACTGAAATTTAACACTTGTCTAAAGAAGAAGTTTCATGCAAGCACACGAACCGTTAATTATATGAAATTAGCTTGTAGCTTCACATCATTCCAGTTCGAGCAGCCATCAATTTATTTATTTATTTACCAGAGTCTACAGTTAGCATAACTAATAGTAATAACCGCGTCAATGGATTCGCCAACGCCATAAAATAATTATTATCAAAGTCAATGTCATTACAGCAGCGCAGCGTCAATGAATTAAACACGATTTGAATGTCTTCTTCTTCTTGGTCGTCTTCAGCAAAAGCTCTGGAAGCAGCGTCGCCAGTTTTACATCATTCGGCCGGATCGCGAGAACCGAGTCAGTTTGCAAACTCGGTTACGACTTTTCGCCAGCCAGCCAGCCAGCCAGCAGCTAATTTTCATATTCAAAACGCACCTACTTAAGACATCTCTTCAGCGAGAGGCGCGTCTCTAATGCCCTGCCAGCCGCGAAGACGTTCGCTTGATTTTCGTTTTCTGCAGCATTGCGATGCGCGCGAAGGACGCATCTCGGACGTTTAATGTCGGACGAACAACATTATTTTATGTGGAATCCTATTAGCGCACTAGCGGACAAAAGGACGCTGCTGAATCAGTGCTGGCAGGATGAGCTAGTTGCGCATGCGCTCGCAACTCGCTTGGCTATCCGGTTAATATTAATTTAATGTCTGCATTTCCAGTCAAGTGTCAGATGGGAGCCTTTCAATGACACGACAACTTGTTACTATTTGTTGTGTCGCCGCGCGCGCACCTTCAAGTTATTTATGTCCGGCCATTCTTCGCTGGTGAGTGCTACCATCGCTCAAGATATTCGACAAATTGTCATTGGTATGTCATTTATTGCCTAATATTACCTTTTGACAATGTTAATATCTGACTAATCTTCTATTCCCAGTTATTTGTTTATAACAATTAATAATTTACAAACAAAGTGACTGAGTAACTTGAAAATCTGTAAATTTACTGATAATCATATAATAAACAAATGGTGAAAATTTGGAAACAATCGGACCAGCCGTTTTTGAGATATTAACAAAAGTTTATTGAGATATTCAACTGTATTTATCTGCCGCCCCCGGAAAGTTTTCCATCTGCCGCCCCCGCTACAGTATCTTCGTTAAGATGGCATTGTATATTGAGAATTAGAAGAAAATTAATCGAATGGATTTACCAGTTTTGGATATTTTTCTACTTTGCTTGCGGTAAATAGCCACCCCCAACCATTTTTTGGATCTGCCGCCTCCAAAATCTGAATCTAGGACTATCTGTT
>JARJDZ010001815.1:0-34911 GCA_030264555.1 Aleochara sp. GC000083
TCAAGCGTGTTTGTCTAGATGCGCTTCTTTGATAAATGGACAATGTCAGTTACACAAACCCAATGGCAATCGATTAATTTCTGCACGTTTGCATTGTTTCGATTTCGGTTTGTCGAATAGCTGCGTATTATTTCTGTGTACAGTTAGGCTGTCGATTTTTGATTGACGTTCATATAAAATTATTCCATTTATTTAACACAATACGCGTGTGTTCAGATGCGGCATGCAACTTGCCGGTTTTTCAGAACTGACAAGCGAGTGTATGATTGACATATGTTGCAAAAACATTTTAAGATTGTTGTAAGAGGTAAGAATTCTACAATTCAAGCCCAGAAGACTCGAGAAAAATTGTACAAACTATTCAAAACTTGTTTTTGCAGATGAAGAGATGTGAACTTTTTCCATGGTTTTCATAATTCACTCTGAGAATTCTAAAATCAACTTTTTATCAGAATTTTCTTTGCTGTTGTTTATTTATTCGATTTAATAATAACTTTCCAGACTTTTCAGAAGAACTTGTACATTCAAAATTTTCAACATTGAATATTCTTTGAAATTTTTTTTCATTGTTATATTTTCTGGTGATTTGAGAATGGAATTATAAGGCAATATTTTGCTATATGTATATCATACTTATTTAGCTTTTCTTATATTAATTGAAACTGTTTTTCAAGCAACCTGAACTTATTGCAACGACTTTAAATTATCTTCCACAAAATCATCTGATTCAAAACTTTTACTAAAAGAGGTATAGATCTTTAAAATTTAAAAACTTCTTGAGATCATGAGATCACCTCTAAGGAAATTTAAAATGTGTCTGGAAAAAAGACTAATTACTTCTCTCGAGATGTGTTTTCCCAGAAGTTCTAGAAATGTTACCATTGCAAATTGCAAATTTTTGCTCCTAAAATCGCTGTTTGAAAACTTTCCAAACTTCAAACTTTGAACCTTATTAAAACTCGATGTCTTATTAACTACTCTTAAATCTCATTGCTGCATTATTCAGCATCGAATGCCATTAGTGCATGTGTGCATGTGTGTAACTGTATTACTGATTGGCACATGCTTTTGAGCATTTTGACAGAAGCGATGCGCACGACTGATAAACGAAGCAAATTTTTACCGAAACGTTTGCCGGTAGTGCGCAAAGCTTTGTTATTCGCGCAGCTTTACAGTGTTTTTCACACAATGTGTCAAGTGCATAGACTTTTTATCGAAGAATATATTCCTCGCCATTGTGGGCCGCTACTTCTTCGCCGGCGGCTGCATTTCCGCGCGCGCAAAATGCAACAACAACAGCAAACGTCGCTCGTTGCCTGCGAACGCTCATTCTAACGAGATAATAAGTCACGACAAAATGAGTAAACGTGCATTTTATCGATCGATGAATTCATAAATGTTTAGTTACTGCTGCATGCTAACTTATTCTATTCTACACAGTGAGTTATAAACTGTTCGAAGCACAATCCTGAAGTTGCGAATATTGAAATCCACTTCAAGTTTGTGATAACACAACAATGAAAAATTTTGCAAATGAAAAAATTCAGCTTTAAGGATTTTTGATATTATTTGTTTGGTTATCAGGATTACCAAAATGAAAAATGCAGATTTTTCTTGTTTTGTTGGATGTTATCGAATTTTGTTTGGAAACACCCGCACATTTGCAAACACAATTATACATTATGCAAGTGGCGTGCTATAAATATTGCATTATGCAGCCAAAGGGTTATGGGAAAGTAAAAATGAGCAAAATTAAGTTGTTGGTCGAGCGAGCTGCATAAAGTTCTTTGCTGCTGCACCATCAAACCAAAACGAAAGCAAAGTAAAAGTCGCTCGATCCGATCGCGTGACAATGCTTCCTTCAAGCGAAATAGATTTGCGCGCATAATTCAGCGCAAGACACTGCAATAACCGTCAATAATTTCAATGCATTGCGATCATGATAATGCTAATCATAATCTTAATGCGTTTGCACGGGTAGGAAGCCGAAACGAGCATGTCGTAGAAAAGCTCGCAGGGCGTGAACGTTATTGTTCGCGATTTGATCGAGACACATGCATTCAGATCAATTAGCATTATTACGAGTATTTGCGAGCAAATTGCTCAACTACCACTAAAATGCAGCCAGTTCGCGATCTTGATCAAATTACCCAAGCAGCAATAAAGACAAATCCTGCGAATGTCCTGAATGAGCAATAACCATTTCTAACTATTATTTGCAATATGAAACTGTAATTTTCGCATAAAAATTTCGTAGGAATTATGTTATAACTCGAAATTATTTTCCGTTTTTTTTCGTCTTTTGTTACTGACTCAACTTGACGTTTAATTTCCTATTGTCTTTTTTTTAATTTACGGGTAATGAGATAAACATCATTCTAATGCGCATTTAATGTGGACCAGATAGCGCAACGTGCAATTACAGTAACTCAATGAAACATGCTTTAAACATTAGAATGGACAATTGAGACAAATCTTTGTTAATTTGCATTGAACAATAGGCCCCTCAGCGATGCATTCAAATGCGCTCGATGTGCACGTTCGTGTTTCATTAGCAAATGCGTCCAGATTCGCACATTGCAATTCAATGGCGATTGTGTTACTGCTTAATGCAATCCCAAGGCAGTAAAAACGTCAATTATAATATACATTAATTGCATTTTAATTGAAAACGTTTGTAATTTGCAAATCCGAATGTGTGCAACAACAGTTCATATCGATTGCGTTGCTTCTTTTTAAAATAATTGCACTTGAAATGCATAAACAATTATTATTATCATCATCGTGTGCTTTCATGTGCTATTGCTGCGTCCGACATTCTGTAATGTAAATGCCATCATTCTTTACTTTATTATGCGCGATAATAATTTCGAAAGTGATTTTCGAATTTCATTCTGTATCGCGTCCATTGTAACGGCTGCTTCATGCGCTCATCGTAACGATAATATAAGAATGGAAGCGCGGCCTCTATAATTATCACACTCCGCATTCCGCGTTAATAAGCGGCTCCCTTCGTCCAATCCTCCAGCTTGATTGATGTGCTAGCCGAATCCTTCAACCAGCCCGACCTGTTTATTCGATCGAATATCAATCAGTCCATCAACTTATTCAGCCATCCCATTCCGGCTTTAGTTTCAGCTGTAATGAACTTGCAGAAAAGTTCTAGATGCTTCTGCAAATGTCCTGCCGATGACTACACTAAACTTCCAATCTGAATAATGCAGACCTTATTTTTTAGATAATTTAATGTACTTTCGATTGCCGTTTAGACATTTGCAAAATTCCATCTAGAAATGCTATTGGCTTTGTCGTCAATTTGGTCTAAAATGATTATTTTTATCTTAGTTTTCCTATTCAAATATAGTCGATTTTCCGGTAAGTTTTCCTCAGTAACTGTTGGTCCTATAAAAATTTTTATAGGAAACTATTTTATTGGAAATTTAATGTACTTTCTAACAGTGATAACGGATTTAAAAAATTCCGATACAAAATGCTATTGGTATTGACGTCAATTTACATAGACATAGTGATCACTATTACTTATTCGCGTATGTATTATCTTGGAACCGGAAGTCCAATCCGAATAATTCATACCTTATTTTTAAGATAATTTAATGTACTTTCAATTGCCGTTTAGGCATTTGCAAAATTCTATCTAGAAATGCTATTGGCTTTGTCGACGATATGGCCTAAAAAGAATATTTTTATGCGAGTTATACCCAAATATAGTCTATTTTCTGTTAGCTTTTCCTCTGTAACTGGCAATCCGATGAAAATGATTTAGACACTGTTTAATTGCAAATTTAATGTACTTTCTAATGGTGGTAACGGATTTAAAAAAATCCAATCTTAAATGCTATTGGTATTGTCGTCAATTTACTTTGACATAATGATCACAATTACAAGTTCGCTTATGTATTATCTCGGAACAGGAAGTTCAATCCGAATAATTAAGCCCTTATTTTTTAGATAATTTAATGTACTTTCGAATGCCGTATAAATATTTGCAAAATTCCATCTAGAAATGCTATTGACTTTGTCGTCAACTTGGTCTAAAATGATTACTTTTGATCCTAATTTTCCTACTCAAAAATTGTCTATTTTAAATTGGCTGTTCCTCGGAAACTAGTGGTCCAATAAAAATGATTTAGACACTATTTTATAGGAAATTTAATGCACTTTCTAGTGGTGATAACGGATTTATAAAATTCTGATCAGAAAAGCTATTGGTATTGTCTTATATTTACTTAGACATAATGATCACAAAAACTTAATTATTAAATATCTTTTTAAATTTGTTTGGAGAATAATATTTGTAGAATAATGATTGAATATATCCCGAAACAAATAAAACGACATTTCGAAAACCAATTTCATGCCTCGTTGTTGAATAACAACAGCCAAACAACAGGTCGTTGTATTACAGGAAATGTAATCCGCTTCGGTGAAACTTTATATCTAAATTGAATAAATCGAGTACGCTAAGTATGCTGAATATTATTAGCGTGCATGATTGGATCGGATTGGACGAGCAATTCGGTGATATATGTTCGAATAAAACATTTACACAAATGCATTAAGTACTTGTGTGGTCCTCGCGCGCATCCTTCCACCATAAAGCTCTCCCAAGTCTTCATATTGCGCACATTTATCGATCAATGCCGATATCGACGTGCATAAACAGACAAATGGAAATTACATAAACCGAGGTATCATCCGGACTAGGCGAGTCTTATGGTCGCTTTACAACTGCATCGAAGAGTGCAAGAAATGGTGTTACATAACTCATGATAAAAATTATAATAATGGCAATAAAACACTTTAAAACTTCATACATTGTGATTCTGAGTTGACATAATGCTCGAAGCGACTCATAATTGAAGGATATAAATTTTTCCTTTTTTATTACTGTATTAATAATAGTGATTGAATAATTTGAAATTTACTAGCGGATGTTTTACGAGTCGGGTTATTTATTCTCGACGTTTCCACAATGAATATGTTTATTGAATAGAAAGTTTACTTTCTGAGACTTGTATTAGTGAAATTCAAATAATTTCGGTCAGATTTTTATCTTGATAAGGATGATAGAAAATTTTCATATATCTTGGTTTGAATTAATTGAAATCCATATACTTTCAATTCATACATCAATGTTATCTGAAACAATTTTTATTTTCATGTTGTATACGTTTCCTATAATATTTCTTCATTGAGATTTCCTTGCTTTTCGTCCAATTAGGATATTGCATGATGACTCAAAGAAATTTATATCATAACATCAACGAGTTTCAGTCGGTGCTAATGCAATTATATTTTTTGCACTTAAAATTTGTTTAAGACTTTGAAATTTGTTACCATTACGTTCGTGCACGATGCAAAATTATGGAAGAAGTGAATTATATATTTTGGTTTAGGGCTAGACATGCAACAACTAAATTCATGCATGTTCGATTTCATTCCATGCGAAATAACTTAAGTAAACTCGTATGCAATAAACAATCGCGAGCGAATAAGTTTTAATGCTTCGGTTCTAATTTAGAAATAAACTTTAAGTGGAAATACGACTTGAGGCTAATTCCCAGTGCTTAACTCAATTCCTTCTTTCTTTCTTTCTTTCTGGACGAATTATACCACAAATTCTGAATGTTTTTTGATGCAGCATTCCAAAATGTCGTTGTTAATATTTTTCCATTTAAATTTTAAATTTATTAATTACAAATTAAAAACGTAGACAAACAATTTATAAACGAGTAATAATAGAGTTGTTAATCATTTTACAAGTGGTTGGTTTGGACGCCTCTGTAATTATTACAAAAACATTTTTGAAAGCACTTAATTTTCGTCATAAGAACACTGCTGAACGTTAATGAGTAACGCGCCCATCTAACAAGCAGCAATCGCGCGCCGAAAGAAATATCCATGTGTAACATTGTGTAAACAAACAAATTAATTAGAGCACGTCATTACGATGAGTTATAACAAACAAATCATCAGGCGTGCTGTAATTATTTCCATCTTTGCCTTCACCTTCGTCTGCATTCGTTTGGAGGTTGTCGTGTTTGTCCAAATGTTGATTTGCCTTTTGCGTCGCCACAATGCGATGATGAATGCGTCCAGCATCCCGGCAAAGAAAGTGCATTTTAAAGTATTAATTAGAACTCGTTACGAAACGAGCACTTTCCGGCTCGTCTCTTCATCATCATCTCGTCTTCAGCATCAGCGAAATATTTTTTTAAGTGTACTTACAGCCGACACTTGTAGTCCGACACTTCTTTTTCTGTGCCTCGCTGCAGCGCTGTTAAAACATTTATTTAGTAATTTATTAAAGCCTCAAAAAGTGTTCGAACTTGCTCGGTATGTCTTTCTCTGCGACTGTGTTCGTGTGTGCGTGAGTCTGAAGCCTGAAAGAAGCGGATGAACGAGAGCACAATTTATGCGCGACATTTATTCGTTGATCAATAACCAATAATTTCGCAACGGTATCTGCGCTGAGGACGCGCCGAAGAAGCTCTTGATGGCTGAAGAAGGCTGAAGAAGCAGCGGAACACTTTTCGGCAGTGGCGAAATACCGCCGAAGATGCCGACAAAAAGTGCGAACGCTTCGACGGGGAAAAACAAGCAGAGAAAAGTAAATATTTCATATGTTGGAAAAAAGAGTTGCCAATGAGTAAAACATCTGCTAAGATAGATTGGCTGCAATTAAAGTATTTTGTTGCTTCGGTGTTTCTTTCATTGCTTCACATTTTTTACAAGAAATTCCCTGATCTTCTACCAAGATTGTTAAAACTTTACTGCAACAAGTAACAGGTCCAATTTTTATTACATGAAACTTTCAACGGGAAAACTCATCTGATATGTAATTAATTAACAATAACTCATTACACACGTGTGATAAGCAGTTGAAATCGTATTATGCCAGTTACGAAAGTTGGAGCCTCCAACTTGGAGGCGATGTGGATCATTAAGTCCGGTGGGTGCATCAACACCTTAACACCTTCAACCGCAAAGAACTTAATATTCACACCCACCAATTCATTAAAATTGTTGCCCCCAAAAAAAGAAGAGCTGCAAGAACAGCAAACTCGTAAAGAAACTTGCTGGTGATCTTCCACGATGAAACAATACTCGGTCTTTCTTATATCTTCTCATCACATTCAAGAAAGAAACAGAAATAATGTCTAGGGAACTATTTTAAATTACAAATTTATGTATTTTCTGGTTTTGAAATATTGGAGTGTCCAAATTTGTTAATCGTCCATTATTCTATTGTGCCCATGAAGTTTTCTTCTTGTTTTCCAGTTGAAAATAAGATTAAGGCCTGTCGGCCGCTCGTCATCATCATCCTCATCATCGTCATCATCATCGTGCTAATAAGAAATGGTAAGTAATACACAATAATCGTAAGACGAAAAAGGCTGCGGGTGATTCGAAAGGAAGTGACGTGTTAACAAGGCAACTTGTAAGTAATTATAATCATTATAATTTAATCTAATCTTTTCTGGTATCTGCGCTTCATGAATTGTTCTGCAGGTTTGATGGAACAAGTTGAAACTGTAGAATAGTTCATAAAACTTTTAATTGAACATTATCTTCAGGAAATTTCTGCTCAATATCTTTTTTTGAATATTTTCAATTATTTTTTTTTCGGTTCTTGATTTTATCATCCAGAACTTGAGTATTGTCATTAGGAACTGAATTTTTGATGTATCATTTTGTGAAAAATTTACATAACGTCACTCATTTGTACAATTTTAATGTCATGTGAAATAATTCGTAAATTGGTTACGTGGAGTCCTCTTTCGGTGTTATTTTGAACCTAAATCTTCAGTTTCAAAAATTGATAAAATCCAGAATGTTTATGAAAATATGATAACAGGTGACAAGATTACAAAATAGCAAACAAAATGTATCTTAACTCAAAAGTTATTTCTTTCTAGAAGTATTAGAATTTTTGATGATTTACCAAGCAATAATCTGAATATACTTTATTGGAATAAGTAGCATTTAAAGTTTTTTGATCAAAGATTCAGTCCCTAATCTATAACTGAATCCAATGAATAAATTTCTTGAATTTTCTTGTTCAAATATCAATCCCAATCTAATATATTGCAGACAAAAGGTGTAAATATAAATCCAAAGTATAATTTCAAATTCTGAACTTCCCAGATAGCAAAAATATCAGTCTTAATTGATCCAACTTTAAACTCTCTTGAGAGCCGCATGTAATATATGCGTGCATGTATGTCGACTGAGCAATAAAATAAAAATATTTCGGGTAGTAATTAACGATTTTAAGCAGTTTTACTTTTAAAATTTTTATTTCGCGTACGTGATCTGCACGCAGCGATTGCAATACTCATTATCGGCAATTAAGTTGACTCGGCAAAGAAGCGAAACTTGCCGCTCGCGAATCCCGCACTCATATCTTACAGTTGTTACTGGCGGGCAAAATCGCCGAAGCATCCGTAAAATATTATGAAGCGATGCGCGCCCGATCGGGGCACTAATACCGTTAAATGAGATTGGGGAGTAATTAAAAACATAACGAACATCATCGGCAACAACGATGGGCTGGAGCTCGTTCATTACGACCATTCCACTCGTTCGTAAAACTTGCTGCCGACCGATAATGTGATGGGCTGCTGCTTGATGATGTGTTGGAGGATGAATAAGTATTAAAATGAAACACTTTTTATTTAGCGTGTGCCCTCGCTACCGCCGATTAAAGAAGTCATCGTGTTTAAAATCAATCGTAAACATTCCCATCATAAAATTCTCTTTGGTTCATACCAATTGGAACTTTGGGCCAAATTTTGCAAGTCTAGGAGGAGTGAAGGTTGAAGTTTGAGTACATTCATGATCATCCTCTATAGGGACAAGTGTGAAATGAAGTTATTAAAGTGGCGAATTTCGGCACACATGCGAACCTCGCCTGATGCCATATGCAATCGCCATATATCAATATAGATGAGGAATGCGAGACGACGACGACTTGCAGATTTCGCCGTTCGCGTGGTAACGAAACGTCAACAAAGCCGAAATGGAGGCAAAAAGCGCGTGTTGTGCAAGAAGTCGCGCAACGCGCCCGACGAGGAAGGAAGCGGCGAAGAAATGCAGACAGAAGCTTCTTTTCTCGTGCCCAACCTGGGGCCCTCCAAAGCCCACAATGCGCGTACGTGTTGCCGAAGAAGAGCCCGAAGAAGTCGAGGAGCCACACGGCGTGCACGTATAGTGCGAGTGCATTATTTATTGTCGGGGATCGGTTGGGCATTGTTCGCTTTCTTAGTTTGCCGCACGTCGATGGCATAAAACCAACATTAACATTAAGTACGTTTAATTACTCCTCATATAAAAAGTGAAGCAGGAGAAATTCTAGATTTGTACAGTTAACTTCTGTCCGAAGAGGTTGTATCTTCGAAATTTACTAGTTGGTTCTGATTTGGGTGCAATTGTTGCAAGTTCTTTGTCCTTTTATGTCATTTTTTGGATTGTCAATGTAATGTGAAGATTTTTTTGATATAAGAGTACTTTCTCTACCAAGATCGATTCAGAACTTTTGGTCCTTGAAGATAACAGTTTCCTTTGATCAAAGAGCTTCTAAAAAATTGTGGTCTTCTTACTTTGAAAACTTCTTGAACTTCCTTTGAACTTTTCAAATCTCTTACAGAAATGATCCATAGATCATCATGTCAACAATATCAGGTTCTAAATTCATGATCCCAGAGATCTTCTTCAGGCAAAAAATGTTCCAAAAGAAAAATTCTCTTTCTTTGACATTATAAATAGCAGGAAAGTATTGTAGACAATCTGCTGTTACTTCTTAGTTTGCAGTATGTTGATGACATAAAAGAAATACAAACAGTAATTGCGTTATTCTTCGTATAAAAAGTAGGAAAAATTTTGGATTTCCAGAGTTAACTTCTGTTTGAAGAGATTGAGTATTCGAAATCTACTAATTGTATTGAGATTTGAGTGCAATTATTGGAAAATCTTCGTCCTTAAAAGTCCTTTATTGGATTTCTTAGACAATGTATATATTTTCAACTGATTGCTTTTTCAATTTCAATTCTGGAAGATCCAGAAGCACTTTTGATACTTTTAGATAGCAATTTCTCTTGAGCAATGTTTTTGTTGATAATTGTTTTTTCATACTTTGAAAACTTTCAATCTTTCTAATAAACTTTAGATCCTTTAGAAAGAAAACCTAAATTCGGTTCTCAAATGCAGATGCAAGATGCATTTCAAATTATCTTTTAAAGAAACACTAGATCTGAAATATTTGAAAACTGGAACCTTTGTTTATAATTAGTTCAAACTTAAAATTTCATGTTATTCTCTTCTACAATTCATAATCACATCTGGATTTTTGATGTGCAAAATTTCTCAAGAGTAAAATTTAGCAATTTAGCATCAGAGAAATATCTTAAAGATACTATACGATAATTGACTTGTAGGTAATCACGAATCGTTCACCAAGTTATTCGGGTGTCATTCCAATCGAATACGGATGGAAATAATTCAATAATCGATGACCATCAGCTTACTTCCCAAGCTGCAATGCAATGTAATCTATCTGCATTCTCAATACTGCGATACGCATAGGCATGAATGCATATTATATGAATATATGAAATTCTATAAGGTGCAATCAAAAGGCTGCATTGCATGCAGTCGAGCAAGGACAGCGTGCGCGCGCTCCTCGAGCTTAACTAACAGCAGAAGGAAACGAAGAAGTCTTCTTCGGCGGACGGACTACCCGAGATGCATTGCTTTCGTCGATAATCTGTCAATTGGAAACTGGTCGAGGCGTGTCGACTTAATAATATTATTGAATGCATTGCGCATATCTGATGCCAACATTCAATAGATGCTGATGCGTTCGTATGCATACTGCATAGTTATTGCATTTCACATCTTCATTCCTGATTATATTCCTCCCTGTGTAAGCATTCAATAACAATATTTATTTTATGCGGATGCGCTTTAAGATCCTGATTGGGACACGTGCTCCTACAATGTATTTATCTTATTTTATTTCCGCTCAAAATGTTTTATAATTTGAACTTTTTTTTTCAAACTTACGATTTGAGTTACTTCCTTGTTTAGAATGATGGTTCAATGGTTCAGTTCAGATTTCCAAGTCCTTTCTTTTCTTTCAGAGGCTGTAAAAGAATACTCAACTTTTTCATAACATTATATTCAATTTTAGAACCAATTGATCAGTTCTGCACAAAAATATATTTTTTTAACTGCTGAAATCATCCAAAAATACAAATTGAAACCAATTCTACCTTTGCCTTCTTGAAAATTCATTAAGCATTTAACGAACCCAAAAGTTTTCCCAACAAATTTGCATTAAACCCAACGCAGATTGAATAAAATTCGTATCAACATCGGAAATTTGAATACGAAACGCGCCTGAAATTTGCACCAATATCAAACTAATGAAGAAATTCTTGCGCGGCACACAGGACTAATTATCCATCGGCTTGGCACGAGACGCGCTCGTTGAAGCTGTTTTTTTCGCCGGCTCTCGATGAAGTGCCGATGCCGTGCGAAACGCATCGGGGCCCGACACCAAAGCAAAAAAAATTGTGCTGAAATCATCGTGAGCTCATTTCGGTTTCGGATGGGTATATTAAACGTGATATTTTATACGTTAAACGTCAAAATAATTTGCGTTTTACATGATTTATGACTTGCATCAATATGCGGCTAAGCCGCGGCGCAAAAGGCTGCGCCGCGCTAACAACGCGCACCCAAAGGGTCCTCAAGGCGAGGACGCGCCGAAGAAGCGGATGCAGATGAACGCGTCAGGGCGCGACCGATATATGAAATATTTGCCATGTTATTAATACAAATTCTCGACTTTCGGCCGCTGCAGATCGCTTCATACACTTCATATCGCAGACGAGCATTTCGGGCTGCGCCTCTTCAATTCAATGAGACTCCTTAAGGTGCCTTAAAGTTGGTGATGATTATGTTTAAAGCGAAATGAGCCGGCTTCAGCTTATGAGATTGCTTTACACCAGAGCTACTCAAACTTTTGTATTTGTAAATTGAGAAAAAGAAATTTTGCGGACTGGTAGAATTCCCTAAGGTAGAAATGTGAACTAATATATATATTGTTTATGTATTACATATACATATATTGATTATACCTTTTGATCAGACTATTTCGCAGACAGGTAGTGGTCTATCAGATGAGTGGTTGAGAAACGCTAGTTTAGAGAATTACAAAATTGTCGTAACTTTGCTTAGATATCATGTATCACAATTACTTAATCACTTATGTGTTATCTCGGGACCGGAAGTCCAATCCGAATAATACAGACCTTAATTTTTAGGTAATTTAATGTATTTTTGTATTAATGTTCAGACATTTGCAAAATTCCGTCTAGAAATGCTATTGGCTTTGTCTTCAATTTGGACTAAAATGATATTTTAATTATAATGTTTCTATTCAAATATTATCTCTTTTCTGTTAGCTATTTTTTAGGAACTGGAGGTCGTATAAAAATTATTCAAACGGCATTTTATTGCAAATTTAATGTACTTTCAAATGCCGTTTTCGGATTTACAAAATTCTGTCCAGAAATGTCATTAGCATTGACATCAACTTGCTTCGACATAATGATCACAACTACTTAATCCTTTATGAATTATCGCGGGACCGGAAGTCCAATCCGAATAATTCGGACCTTATTTTTGAGGTAATTTAATGTACTTTCGATTGCCGTTTAGACATTTGCAAAATTCCATCTAGAAATTCTATTGGCTTTGTCGTCAATTTGGTTCAAATTGATTATTTTTTATTCTAGTTTTCCTAATCAAATATTGTCTCTTTTCTGTTAGTTGTTTCTCAGTAACTGGAGGTCTTCTAAAAATTATTTAGACACCATTTTATTGCAAATTTAATGTACTTTCAAATGCCGTCTTCGGATTTACAAAATTCCGTCCAAAAATGCTATTGGTATTGTCGTCAACTTGCTTAGACATAATGATCACAATTACCTAATCCTTTATGTATTATCTCGGAACCGGAAGTCCAATCCGAATAATTCATACCGTATTATTTAGGAAATTTAAAGTACTTTAATTAGTGTCTACATATTTGGAAAATTCCATCTAGAAATGCTATTGGTTTTGTCGTCAATGTGGTTCAAATTGATTATTTTTTATCCTAGTTTTCCTAGTCAAATATGGTCTCTATTCTATTAGCTGTTTCTCATTAACTGGAGGTCTTCTAAAAATGATTCAGACACCATTTTATTGCAAATTTAATGTACTTTCAAATGCCATCTTTGGATTTACAGAATTTCGTCCAGAAATGCTATTGGTATTGTCGTCAACTTGTTTAGACATAATGATCAGAATTACTTAATCCTTTATGCATTATCTCGGGACCGGAAATCTAATCCGAATACTTCAGACCGTATTTTTAGGAAATTTAAAGTACTTTCAATTGGTGTTTAGACATTTGCAAAATTCCATCTAGAAATGCTATTGGCTTTGTCGTCAATTTCACCTGAAATGATTATTTTAATTGCCATTTTTCCTATTTTTAATCATCAATTTTAACTTAAAAAACGCTAAATTAAAAAATGAAATTCTAGGTAAGTCATGATCATTGCTGTGTTACGGGAATCACTAAAAGAAACTTGGTGAGAAATCGATGTCTTGGAAATTTGCCGCGCAAAAAACACACAATTAGAGTGACAATATTGAAACATGAATATACGAGCAATTCAGCGTGGAAAAATGTGATTTTTAAGTGATGCTGTCGTGTTTTACATTGAATAGGCGCATTTAACACATAAATCTCCCCCTTTATGCGACCGCCGCCAGACACTTAAATTTCGGCGATAAAATGCAGAAAAAGCATTTCGCACATGTGCTTGTCTTCACAGCCAGCATCGCTTTCTGCATACGGTTAGCATACGCTTTGCAACGATTTGTTCGGCCGGTCGTAGCCAAAGTGTACAGATCGCTTATCAATTGAATAAAAAAGCGAGCCAAACGGGCGCGCAGCGCTTAAATTTGAGCCGAAGGAAAAAAGCGGCGCGCGGACGTGCAAAAAACGCGCTCTCGCGTACTTGCATACGCGCAGATAATCGACACATTTGTAGTCTTTACTTGCACAACAAGTTTGCAGCATTCCGCGCGTACGATCCATCCGAACGAGAGATGGCCAGGGATGCTGAAAAGCTGCGAGAAGTCGTTCTTCAGGCACTTTCGGACGGACGTGCGCG
Source organism: Aleochara sp. GC000083 (assembly GCA_030264555.1). Lineage (NCBI taxonomy): Eukaryota > Metazoa > Arthropoda > Insecta > Coleoptera > Staphylinidae > Aleochara > Aleochara sp. GC000083. The sequence goes on from JARJDZ010001815.1 coordinate 14,256, forward strand.
TATGAGCGTACCTAGAGCAACAAACATTCGAACCGAATGGATAGATCGACACCACGAAAGCCGCGCATCGACACGGCACAATGCGAGACGCGTCGAAGTTAAATTATTCAATGTGTGTTTCACTTCTTGCGAATGCGCGCGAACATCGGCCATCATCAACCAGGCATCAGCCATCATCGCCTGCTTGTTTGTTGTGTGTCTTCAGCACGCTCTTCTCCTTCGCACATAATAGAAGCGATTTGCTCTTCAGCACCTTGCGTTGGTGCCTGCCCCGTGTCGTTTCGCTTATTAGTTGGGTAATAAATATGTAATACGCATGGTGTTGAATATAAATAAGCAGCGAACAGTTGGACATCGCGCAGAAATATGATAAGCCATCAACACTATTCAAGCGGTTTGCCATTTAGCCATCTAGCATGCAATCGTCGAGGAAGAGATGCGCGAAACTCGGTGCAGGTCTGATGGGCGATCATCTCCTCCGAGGAAGCCATGGTCCATGCTTCTTGGATGTGTGGTTAAGATGAGACAAAGCGAGAAATGCGCCCGGATTTGATTTATTAGGTCGGAGTGAAGAATAAATGGAATTTCTACACCTCGCGTTCAAGATGAATGATGAAAATTGTAGAAATCTAATAAGGATCGCAACGTGCATCCCTCCAGGGAAATGTATTCGTTTTTTTCTTCTTCTTCTTCTTCGTCGTGGCGCTCGAAAATAAACGGATACAATGCCCACAATTGTAGCCCCCAGTAAACAAATTGCATGGTGGTTACTTTGCTCAGTTAGCGGCGCGCGCAAATTGTAAGTACCTGCAGTAAAATGTGTTGAAAACGACGTGACACCGCACTGAAGAAGAAGTGTATGGAATTTCATTTACGCGGGCACCAAATGGCCCAAGAAGACAAAGACGACGGTGCGGCCAGCCGAAGAAACACGGCTGCCGATGTAAATGCTAGGCGCGCGCTCGCTCGCGATTGCGAATTCGAATGGCAGCATTTGCGCGCGCGCACCAACATTAGTCACTTCAGACAGGACAATACCGAAAGTTAATTTGCTTCTTCAGTTAACACAACATTCAGCGGTAATGCCAACGCGAAGACGTGCGCCATCAAGGTGGGGTGAAAGAATCTTCGAGCTTCTGCACAGAAAGAAACCTCAAGGTTTTTTGCTGAGGAGCATAGGAGTTTATTTAAGTCTAATGGTTTTGTTCATCAGCTTTAAAGGAGCAACATTATTGAAAGCTCATAAAGGACTTTAGTCTTATAGCTTATGGCTCGTATAATAACACCTCAAAAATCATTTTTTTTTAACAAAAATCGTCATCAAAGATCAAATCTTGTAAATTGAATGACAGTTTCTCAAAATTTGCAATTTCTCCTATCTATAAGCTGGTAAAATTGAGATTCCTGGATGTTCACAAGCAAATCTTAAATGATTTATAAGAAGACATTGGGATTAATATTCTCTGCACAGAAAGAAATTTTCAGACTTTTATTGAAGAGCAATGAAGTATTGCTCTAGTAATTGTGTTCACCATTTACCGAGAGAAACATTATTGAAAGCCCTCATAGGACTATCTTGTTGTTTAAGATTCCTCTTCCTTCAAAAATATGGTCCACTACTTGAAAAATTGGTCGAATCCTTGCAGCATCTTTTCAAACATAATCAAAGAGTACATTTCAAAAATTGAATGTTTTCTAAAATTCTGACAGTCCTTCTATGATTTGGCATAACCAAAATTCCTAGATATTCACCAACAAATACAAAATAACAAACTCGTATTTTAATAATCTTCTGTACAACAAAAAAAAACCTCAAGGATTTTTTAAATCCTAATTATTTTATAAGCTTTTCAAGAGTATCATTGTTGAAAGATCATAAGGAGGTGTTATTATTTTGTTTATCAACTTATTGATCTTGTAGATTATGATTTATCTTAAGACCCCTCAAAAATCTAGATCATTACTTCGAAATTTTTGAACGAAAATGTAATTGAATCGTCACAAAAGCTTCAGCAACAATCAGGACAAATCTCAAGAATTTATTAGTTTCACAAAGTTTGAAATTTCTTCTCTATATGTGAACTGGAAAAACTAAAACTTCATCTAGAAAGATGTTCACCAACAAATCTTAAATGATATATAACAACTCAATATTTTACAGAAAGGTCTATACAAGAAGGAACTTCATTACTTTTTTATCTAGAGTGAATGTTCAAGTCCAATGATTTTGTTTATAATCTATCAAGAAGAAACATTCTTGTCCATTTCTTGGTCCTGAAACTTATGACTTCTCTTATGATTTCTCAAAATTTTGGACTAATTCGAAAATTTTGAACTAAATCGTATCGAATCCTTCAAACATAAAAGCATCCTTATTTTCGTAATAAATCTTCTGTACAGAAAGAAATTTCAAAGTTTTTTATTGAAGAGTAAAAGATTTTATTTGATCCTAATGTTTATTTTTTTGTTTCTTAGTCCTTGATCCTTCTTAAGACCCCATATAAATCGAAAATCGAATTCGAAATTTGTACGCTAAAACGTAATCGAATCGTCCCAGAAATTTATCAAGAAATATCAATAATCAATTAAATCTGAAGCATTGAAAGTCCTTCTATTTATGATCTGGTAAAACTAAGATTCCTAGATGTTAACCACCAAATCCCGAAAGATATATGACAACACATCAGAACAGTATCTTAATTACCCCCGTACAGCAATATAATCAACGTCTTAATTCAATTAACGTATGTTTAATGAGTGCGTCTCGTTAATATACGACTCCTAATTGACATTTATAACTTGCTTGGGATTTTTGAACAGTTGAATCAATTTGGGTGTTCCCGGATCGACCACCACCACCGCAGCCGCTATCTCAAGCGCAACAAGGCATTAATGTCTCCAAACTGATTTTATATCGCATTTCATGGCTTAATTCGCTCGGATCTGAAAAGCCAATCAAGTCCTCCGAGCTAATTATCTTCGACGTTATCACCGCACGTTAATAGTCTTATTGGCTGGACGATAAGATGGGTAGCCTTTATGTAACTGTATAATTGTGTTATCCGTGCGCGATGGTAGCTCCAAAAATGACAAGATTGCTTCATTTACAAGTGGCATGGAACGGCCGATCAAAGGACTTAATTAAGCAAGTAGCGAGCAGCGAATTTACATTCTCGATGTCATCGCAGTTGGTTTGATTGAAAGATTTAAATTTGATGGAACGTGCGCTGCATTCTCACATCCATCGTCCACTCGAAGAACTCAAAGGACGACAATGCAAGCAATTCGACGCTCTCTCGATGCGCTTTACATAATTTATAGATTTATGCGAGCTAATTAAACGTGCGCCGTTTAATTATTTACATCAGGCTGAGGGAATGGGGCGCACGGATTTTAAATTCCTAGTCGCTAATTGAAATCTTGATGAAGTAATCATTCAGATTCAAGACGGACTTAAATTCAAGCATCATCAGTATCTTTGAAACTCTTCATCGTCATCATCATCATCATCAGTCCGATTGATTTTGATCGTAAATCATGTCATGGGAAATGTAACAGCGACTTTTTGGCACACCGAAATTTCATGCGCATGTGTCTAATCAACCGTAACGCTGGCGTTTTGCACGATTGGGTAATTAAGAGTAAAAGTGGTGAATGTCATCGTTTTCATAAATAACAAACAACGAACCTAACAAGCGCTCATAAATTTGAGCGAGTCGTCGACGCGACTGGCGCGTAATTAATTCGATATTTAATTGAATCAAATACATAATTCACTAAGCGCAATCGGCACAAATGTAAATAAACGCACTGACTGACGAGTTGTGGAAAAATTGATGAATAATGTAAATCCTAACTGGCAAATGGTCGGCGTTGATTAGATTTTTACCACAACGGTTCGATTTTCTTCATTTCGCCATGTTGCGCATTTTGTGCGCCAATTTATTTACGCAATTGCGCGGTCTGTTTATGTCGCCCGTTCGGTCCGATTAAAAATTCTAATTTATAGGACGTCGAACTGATTTACGCACTGTGCCATTTATTTATTTTCGCGTCGCGTTTATTCCTTATTTATCCGTCATTAAACGGTGGTAATTCTTCGTTTCATTTAGCCGGATGAATAAGTTATCATTCCAAGAACTAAATGGCTTTATTTAGCAACCGATTGAAAAACGAGTAAACTACGATATGTAAAAAGAAATGATGCTAGATTGGAATAAGAGGTAAATGAAGAGATCGTTTATTAAAGGCATCTTAAGGCTCTGCAGGGTGCCACTCATAACTGTCAAATGTTTCAAATTTGTTCCTTATTTGTTGCCGACTTGTTTTGATTTTTCTTTTTTGGGTTAATCCGGTCTTTGGTTAGTCAGAAAGATATTTACATATTCTATTGTTATTAGCGGTTTATATTAGTTACTAATATAGACTTTTTCTTTTTTTATTGTCGATATAAACACTATTCAAATATGGCTAATAATCTAAATAATACTATAATAACAATTTATAAAGAATTCTGTAAAGTATTCTTTTGAAAATTGTATTTTATCTGAATTTGATAACATTTTTTTGTAAGAGTGTCCTCAATATATTTTTCAAATTATTTTTGATTGATCATGATTATTTGAAGCAAAAAATTCATAGAATAATGACAAAAAATTTCTATTTTCATCAAAACTTTATGTGTAATAAATGACAAGAAAGAATAATATCATTTTAAAAAATCACTAAATTTTTAATATGGAAAAAAGTTTTAATTCTTTTTAAATTCAGTTACATAACTTTTTGCACCAATTTTTTGATAAATAATTAATAAATGAAAGATTGCCAATTTTAACAGCGAATACTTTTATTCTTAAGTTTTAACTTTCAGAGAACACCATAAAAAAAATTGCAACTATTCTTAGGAAAATCACTTTAACAGAAACTTGATTAAAAAATATCATTGCAATTTGCAGATTTTATATGAAAATCTAAGCAAATCATTGTCTTATTTTACTTATTTCATGAATCAGTAAAAAGCTTGGTTGCAAAATTTCAAAATTACCATCCAAAAAATACATGATTAGAATAGTGATCAATTGAAGTTGAAACAAAAAAGTTCTATAATTTATGTTTAAAACAAGCAACAAATAATTATTAATCATAAATTATTATTCAGTTATTATTCAATCCAAATTCTCAATTTCTCTTCATAATTCAGTATTAAAAGGCCTCAGAAATATTCACACGAATAAGCTTGCAAAAAACTTCTTAAATTTTAACGACATTAAAAATTTAATTACGCCCAAACTAAAATATTCATTAAGCACTCTCGTATCGTATCGGAGCACTTTTAAAAGTAAAAGAAATTACTTAATTTCATCAAACTTCCCCGCAATCACCGATATTTGCATATCATGGGCGTTGTCAAGCAATCGAAACAGGTTCACATTTTAAAATCGCTCTTATTAATGCACTTTATGGATCTTAATGAAGCCACATTTTCCACGAGATCTCGTTAATTAATCAATAATTAAGCCGATATTTGAGTGGACATAAATGAACCGAATTGGTTCCATATCTTTCCCGAAAATTGCCTTCTACCGCGACTCCATAAATCACTTAGCATTTCGGAACACTTTGTATAAGCACATGTAATTTAGTTATCAAGTCGCTTGGCATTAATGCTTATGATGCTTAATGAGCACGCGCATCTTACATCAACATATTTCTCATCATATTATCCTCGTCTTCGACTTGTTCTTCGGTCGTCGTTGTCGCAGCGAGTGTCCTCTTTGTCATTCGTCCAGCTGGGACAAAGAATGGGGCGAGATGTCGGACGGTTTCAAATGATGGTGATTTTCTATCGAATTACATGCTGGTTTTATTATGATTAGTGCGCATGTTGTTAATCGGCGCGTTGATGTGTGGTCCCATTTAATCAATCGATTCGCCCATCGCGGAAAACGTCCACGTTAACTCGTTAATTGTCCTGAAAGCAATGCTAATTTCACTCTAATAAGTGTTGCAATTAGTTACCAGCATCTCGAGAGGCATGAGTTTAACCACAAAGTTAATTTTTGTTTACCGCATTTTTTGAATTCCACTTATTACATTTCATTTATATTCTCCTGATAAACTTCTTATTAAACAGCTAATTAATGAACGGGCATAATTAGATGTTTCAGCGACTTTATGCAACTTCCTTGCATTGGTAATGATTGCAATGTCTGAATTAATTACACGTAATTTAAATAATGCAAGTAATGCGAATAACTCGAGATAAATTTCACAATTTATTTGTTTAATTAATTTTCTTTCGGTATTTCTTGAACCAACATAATTACAATTTGCAAAGCTACCGGTAAAAATATTCTTAAAAATATCCTTTTTTTTTCTTGGGAATTAAATTTTATAGTCACATAAATGCAAGAATTATTTACTTCCTGATAGTTCTATAACAAAGATTTGTTTTGTTCGACTATTATTGTTGTAATTTAACGAAATATTTCATAATTCACATCGTAAAAAATTCAAGCCTTCCGTGTATTATTAACCACTAATGAAGTTTGGAGGCAATTTGTAGTAAAAAGTTGAATAACATTTGTGCATGAGCAATTTTAATGAGTTGCAAGTCATCTCCTCATATATTTTCTCTGCAAAAATTTACATTTATGCCACCGGAATTTCTGCGCAATTCTTCATTTGAATTATCTACATTTGTGCTTTCTTTGTTTGGATTTTATGATAGTTCTAAAAGCTGGCTGTAGAAACTCATTGGACATTTTGGACATCGGGTCAACAACTGACATTGGATCATCAAAGAGGAAAAATTGCATTCTCTGCACGATGATATACGCGAATTGATCGCCGAAATCTGGAATAATGTATGCAAACGCGACAAACGTGTGCGACGTGCGGTCACACAAATCTTGTAATGTTGGACGTGCAATAACAATAAACATTGCTCATGTTGTACGTTACAGCTCGATATTCGCTGTTTTGAAGACTGAAACAACGCGTGCCTATTTAGCATTCAAATTCGATTCCATTGATTCATACGTGTCATTCATATTCAATGCAAGATTCATTATTTCAGAAAGTTGGAATTTTAGTGATTTAACGTTGGAAACCTCCAATTTCAGAATTTCAAGTATATTTGAGAGATTTATTGTAACAAATATTCATTTTGCCCTATATTATTATATATTTCATTCCAAAATACTTTTCTTCTGAACGAAAATTTGTCGTGTTTTAATATTTTTAATTTATCATTGATTATTGTTATTTTCTTTGTAACCAATAACCCGATTTAAAAAATTAAAAAAGTTATTTATTAAGAATATCATGTACTTTTAGCTACCGTTTAAATATTTGCAAATTTCCATTTGGAAATGCTATTGGCCTTGTCGTCAATTTGCTTAGACATAATGATCACAATTACTTAATCCTTTATGTATTACATCGGGACCGGAAGTCCAGTCCTAATAATTCAGACTTTATTTTATAGGCAATTTAATATACTTTCAATTGCCGTTTAGACATTTGCAAAATTCCATCTAGAAATGCTATTGGCCTTGTCGACAATTTGATCAAAAATGATTATTTTTCATCCTGGATGTCCTATTAAAATTTTGTATATTTTCTGTTAGCTGTTCCTCAGTAACTGGTGGTCCTATAAAAGTAATTCAAACACCATTTTATTGGAAATTTAATCTACTTTCTATTGGCGATAACGGATTTAAAAAATTCCAACCAGAAATGCTATTGGTATTGTCGTCAATTTACTTAGACATAATGATCACAATTACTTAATCCTTTATGTATTATCTCGGAACCGGAAGTCCAATCCGAATAATTCAGAGCTTATTTTTTAGGTAATTTAATGTATTTTCGATTGCCGTTTAGACATTTACAAAATTCCATCTAGAAATGCTATTGGCTTTGTCGTCAATTCGGATTAAAATGATTATTTTTTATTCAAGTTTTCCTATTTAAATATTATCTATTTTCAGTTAGTTGTTCCTCAGTAACTAGTAGTCCTATAAAAGTTATTAAGACACCATTTTATTGCAAATTTAATCTTCATTTTTTGAATTATCATTACAAAATTCCCGCGTATTGCAATCACTGTTAATAGCATGTTGAATATTTGACATGAAATGAAAATTAAATGTTGAACTGGTTGATACATCAAGAAGGAAAACAATTTGTCATTTTTTTCTCATCCGCCTCGTTACACCCAGAACATATTAGCTGTTTGTCCGATTGTTTATAACAAGTATTAATGTTACTCTTAGCAGCAAACTGGCCGCAAACGATGATGCACAATGTGGAAGCACGCGGCGCTCTTTGATCAACTCGCCGAAGAACGTAGACCACCCGAATTAAGTTTATTTCGTGATTTATCGCCGCTCATTGGCATCATCCATCGCCGGCTCATAAAGGCTCTAAACTCAAGAAGCGTCGAACACACAGAAGCCGGAACGTGAATCAGACGTTTCACGTTCACATTTTGATCGATTACTAATTATTCCGTCTGCAATTAGCCACCTACGAATAATTTCCACGATCCGACCTCAACTCGACGATTGCTTCCCAGAAGACAACCCAAACCCATCAACAATATCTTTGCGTTTTTATTGTTGTATCTGGTATCAGAGGCGATTTTACTTTCGTTGATGCGTCCATTCAGTCATTCCGGCCGGAATTTTACGATATTTGTGTGTGGCATTCGATGATTGTTGGACATTATGGCGACCACATACCAGGTGTTAAGTAATCAAAGGTGCTGCGTTGATTGCCGTGCGCATCTTGATTTCATCGAGGACGCGCCTGGCGAAGAGATCTCTTCGGGCGCGCTGACGATGACGGCTCGAAGAGATCTTCATATCGCGTTGACAGCGTTTACGATGCGTGTGCTCATTTGCCATGGCGCATCATCGTGTGTGATTGTATGAAATTTTATATGTTCCACACTAAAACGCCAAAGTTACAATACAATCCAGCGTACGCGTTCACCTAACGACCAGTCGACACGTGTCCCTCGCTGAAAATTGCCGGGAGACATCTTTATTACTTCATAAACAACAATAACTATAATGGGGACACTTGACAAAGGACAAAAATGTCTGCACAAATTGTTTCCATACGGTAATATTATAGAGAATCGTAAAATCTTGTGGCATACTCTTTTGGCTTTCAAATTCAATTAACAAATAGATTTTGATCAGTTTGGTTAGTTGATCTTTGACATTGTTTGATAATTCAATTAAAATTTCTAAATTGACCACAATTAAAAGATAACAACCCACAAAGAAACCGTCCGAAAATGTTCTCAAATTTCCATGGCTATTTAAGATCATTTTTGTATTGATTACTTCTTTCAATATTTGATTGCTAACCGGAAGTCCGATCTGAATGATTCAAAGACTATTTTATCGAGAATTTCATGTACTTTCTATTACCGTTTACAGATTTGCAAATTTCCAACCGGAAATGCTTTTGACCTTGTCGTCAATTAGTCTAATAATGAGATTCACTCTTGTTCCTTGATCCTCTATTTTTTCGAGAAGTAAAAGTTAGATCTGAATGGTTCAAAGTCAATTTTGTAGGGAATTTAATGTATTTTCAATTAGCATTTAGACATTTTCAAATTTCCTCCGGGAAATGCTTTTGGCCTTGTCGTCAAGTTGATTAACAATTATACGTCCAATTTGCATTTTTATACTTTCAATGTTTTCTCCATCACTATAAGTCCAAATCGAAAGGTTCAAAGACTATTTTGTTGTTAGGATTCATCTTGATTCAACAACAATAACTATTATGAGGATATTTAAAAAACAAAAATGTCTGCACAAATTATTTCCATACGCTAATAATATAGAAAATCATAAATTCTTGTGGTAAAATCTCATGGTTTTCAAATTCAATTAACAAATCGATTTTGATCAGTTTGGGCAGTTGATCTTTGACTCGACTTGAAATTGTTTGATAATTCAATTAAAGTTTATAAATTGGCCTCAATTAAAATGGCAACCTACAAACAAACGAAAATGTTCTCAAATTTCCACGGCTTTGGAGTTTATACGATGGAGATGTTAGATGTGTTCCATTAAGTAAACAATTTGAAATATTTCGTTATTAAGCGCAGATAATGAATTTGAAGGCACGAAGTGGAACTTTAACCTCGCATTTATAAGTCGAGAATATTGTGGGCAAATACAATTTCCGCCCGCCATGCCCAGATAATAATTATATCGTCAGGCTGATATTTATTTAATAATAATTTTCGTGATTTACACGTGTGCCTTCGTTTTAAATTGCAATTTATTATGTTTATTGCTTGCGCGCATCGTGGAAGTGCAACTATTGAGATGTTCTTCGGCGTGCGATTCGTCTTGAGCTCCATTGGATATCAATAGAAATATCATGAGATATCTGCGATAGGAAACCGTGCAAGACAGCAGAAAAGAAGCAACAAACGATGGCGAAGAAGTCATTGCGAGAAACACAGAAAGTACAATTACAAATGAGAATACTTATTGGGTTCATAAATCATAAAATAATTGCCTTGGCAAAGTTTTCTCCAAATATTTTTTATTGTTCAATTAAGCCATAATTTATTCTTTCGTCCACTCATTGTCAGATATTTATTGTTACTTACAAATACTTATTATTTTTTGTTTCTTATATGAATTTCTAAATTGTTAAAATTCATAGAAAATATTTATCGTATATAATTCTTGTTTGGTGTTTGGTTATTGTTGTTTTCAAGGCTAAACAAAAGCTCGAACGCGCGTAATAATTCAATGCAACTCGAAGTCAATTACATATCACACTGGGAAGTGGAAGGCGAACATCTCGAAACTCCATATATCACTGATATGTGAAATATAATGAAATAATTACGTTCCCACATAGAAGACGTCCCGTGCGCAGCTTGCAGCCAACAAAGAAAATACACGAGTTCGTGTCCGTGGACGAAAATAAGAATAACGCCGGGTAAAAGCAACAAAAGTCGAAATAAGATGAATTATATCATCGAAGATGGTACTCTACATGCACTCGAACGTAATCATCTGCTCATACAATATGCATACATCGACTCGGCAAGATGTTGATAGATATTTAGAAGTGTGTCGATGGTTCTCACATTAAATGTCGATATTTTCGTTAGTAATCGTTAAACACCTACATTTAAGACTATTTTGTGGGTGATTTAATGTATACTTTCAAACAGCATCTAGAAAAGTTCGACCAGAAATTTCATTTTGCGTTGACGTCAATTTACCCAACACTAAAAAATTTATTGGTTATTTTTGAATATTATTTGATTGTTAACCGGAAATCAGATCTGAATGATTCAAAGACTATTTTATAGACAATTTTATGTACTTTCTATTGCCGTCAACAGATTTGCAAATTTCCATTCGGAAATGCTATTGGCCTTGTCGTCAATTTGTCTAATTTTGAGATTCACTATATCTCTTTAATACCCTATTTTTTCGACAAGAAAAGGCTGGATCTTATTGGTTCAAAGTGGATTATGTTAGGAATTTAATATATTTTCCATTAACAATCAGATATTTCCAAGTTTCCACCGGAAAATGCTTTTGGCCTTGTCGTAAAGTTGATTAACTTTATTATAACCTGTTATCGTTCTTATACGTTTAATGTTTTCTCGGCCAGCATAAGCCCGATTCGAATGGTTTAAAGACTATTTTATAGAGAATTTCATGTACTTTCAGTTTCCGTTAACAGATTTGCAAATTTCCATTCGGAAATGCTATTGGCCTTGTCGTCAATTTGTCTAATTTTGAGATTTACTATTTCTCGTTAATACCCTATTTTTCGACAAGAGAAAAATGGATCTTATTGGTTCAAAGTGGATTTTGTTGGGAATTTAATATATTTTCTAATGGCAATCAGAAATTTCCAAGTTTCCACCGGGAAATGCTTTTGGCCTTGTCGTCAAGTTGATTAATATTAATATGACCTTTTGTCATTTTTAAACGATTAATGTTTTCTCGGCCACCATAAGTCCGATTCGAATAGTTCAAAGACTATTTTATTGTGGATTTAATATACTTTTTGTTACTGTTTATATATTTGCAAATTTCCATTCGGAAATGCTTTTGGTATTGTCGTCAACTTGTCTAATATTGAAATTCACAATCTCTTCTTGATCCCCTATTTACTCGACAAGGAAAAGCTGGATCTCAACGGTTCAACGACCATTTTGTCAAGAATTTAATATATTTTCAATTAGTATTCAGAAATTTCAAAATTTTCATCGGGAAATGCTTTTGGCCTTGTCGTCAAGTTGATTAACTTTAACATGGCCTATTGTCCTTTTCATATGTTTAATGTTTTCTCGGCCACCATAAGTCCCATTCGAATGATTCAAAGACTATTTTATTGCAGATTTAATATACTTTCACTTACTGTTTATAGATTTACAAATTTCCAATCGAAAATGCTTTTGGCCTTGTCGTCAAGTAATCTAATACTGAGATTCACTAATTCTTCTTAATCCTTTTCGTCAGGAATTTATTATACTTTCAATTACCATTCAGACATTTTCAAGTTTCCACCGGGAAATGCTTTTGGCCTTGTCGTCAAGTTGCCTAATATCATTATTACCGAATTATCATTGTATAACTTCAGTAGTTTCTTGGTAACCTGAAGTCCGATCCGATTGATTCAAAGACTAGTTTATTGAAAATTTATTATACTTTCAGTTACCATTTAGACATTTTCAAATTTCCATCGGGAATTCATTTCCTTTTGATATTAATCTTTCCAAAAATATAATTTTTATTTGTACGGTTAAAATCACCATTCCACCATCCATGTTATTATGAATGAAGTAGACGGTTCTTAACATTCTCAAAACAGAAACTTCTATACTCCGAGATAATCGAGCTAACAGTTTCATTGCGTTTTTACGTCCGTTCTTTATTTCCTCCTGGAATGAGGCAGCTTGCGACTATTGCGACCTAAAACAAAGCGCTCGCGAATCGCAGCGCAATGGTGACCTATGTGGTCATCAGGCATGAGGGTCAATTCCGCAGGTACCGCGGGTCTTGCGCGGGTCATTCGCGAAGACACGCGCCTTTGAAACACCCGCGGCGCGAACGCACGCCCGTAATGAAGCGCATCCAGCAGCCGCGGATTTGGCGCGCCTCAACGAGCGCACTTCTTGTATACTTCTTCTTGCACCAGCCAGCACCAACTCCTCCACGATCACCAAAGAAGCATCCTGATGCGGATTTCGCACTCAACTCGACGCGGCAGTGCGCTCATTGTGTACTCATTACTCTGCTCCGGAGCGCTTCGTTTACTTTACTTTACATAATCGATGCGATGCGATGCAATCCGATGCGATGCTTGCGCATGTGATGAGGCGTAACATTCTCTCATTACCGGCCGCACCGCGGCTGCTGATCCCTCTCACCTAGACCCATAACCAACCCATCGGTTTTCTTCTCTTCAGCATCCTCGCACTCCAAGTCGTACTTTGTGAGTATGTTGCGCGTGCGCGCTCGCGCCAAGGATGCGACTTTGCACATTACTCGTTCATTATGCACGCGCACATGCGCGACTTTGTTGATTCTCTTTGATTCGCGCCCATTCGGCGATTTGCACGCAATAGAGAAGCTTCAAGATACACGAGTGTGAGCAGGAATGCATGTGCAAATATGCACCTGGACATGAAAATTTCGCACAAAACATGCTACTTAAGAGAAGGTCCAAGTTCGTTGGAATAATGCTTTTCTGATGCTTTTGTAGCGTTTTGTATGCACTTTGTTTGGACTGCCGTGCGCGAACAGTGAAGCATTGATGAGTATTTCTGGAATTTGTTGGCAGTGCCATTCGGAATGCGCTCCTAAATTATCTTCAGGTCCGAGCTGCAAGTTACATTCTTTATCGGAAGTTTTTAAATACTTTACACTTCTTTTACACATTTATTAAATTCACTTCGTTTAATTATTTATTGGGCTGTTGTTGATCTGTCAACTCTCCTGTTTTTAAAGTAATATGAAACAAAGACGACATTATTTTACAAATGTTAATTGGTGATAAATTCAAGAGGATACATGAAAACAGACATTTTCCAAAAATCTTGCAAGACTATTTAATTTTCAGCCTTCTTTAGACTTTAGAGAAAATTAAGAAGGAGTTAATATTTTCCAAACCTAATTGTCCTTGAAACTTTCTTCTAGGAAGAAAATTGTTCTTGACCTCCAAGATTTATTTAATAAGGAAAGATCAGAATATTTAAAATTTCACTTCCTTTTTTAAGTTCAGCAGTTTCAGCACTAACTTTCAGTTCTTCATGGTTCTTAATGATCCTGCATTTGGTAACTATAACTATATATTTTATATCCCTCTAGGAACAAAAAAATTTGGAAAGGCTCTGTCATTTTTATTCATTTTTTGGTAGATATCCTTGCAATTTAACAAAGGATCTTGAAAACATATAGTAAACATTATGGACATTGGTTCTGATTATTTGTTTATCTGTTTTCAGATAAGAGTAAACATTAAGAGTACTTTTCATGGGTTCTGGTTTTGAATACCTGTTTATCTACTGTCTTTTAAAATTCTGAAATCATTTCCATTAAGTCAGGTACCACAGGAACCAAAGAGGTCCCAACAATTCCAGTTTTTAGTCAGGCCTTAAAATATACTGACTGATCTTCTTCTTGTTAGTTGGAAGTTCAGAAGAATACATTTCTAAATTTCATCTGGTCCTGTAAAACTTCAATAAAAAAGTTGTAAATTCCAGAATTCTAAAATTTTAATGAATCCAATTGATCAAACCACGATTTTAGAGTTGATCAACCACACTAAAAACCTTCATCCTACACTACAAATGAACACAATTAAAAGACAACTAATTGAATTATTCAAGCATTTAATGAACATTAGATTGGTTAATTGATAAAATTGTTTCAATTATCTAATTGCGCACGACCTTTCGTTGTATTCTTAAACCTACTTGAATGATTTTTCCAACCGCCTTCCTTTTTTTCCATGCTGTAACCTTTTGTTGTTGTTGTTGTTGTGCTTGCTGGTACTTTTGTCATTGTCCTTGTTGCTGGCTTGTTCCAAATGCGTATCAGCTCATCGCTGGGCGCGCATTGTAGTAATCAACGAATTAATGCTTAATGCTGAAACTTAAATTCGTATCGACGGCTTGGCCGGAGACATCGGGTCGCGCACCGCAAGATTCCAGCAGCAGCTCCTCTCTCTTCGTCCTCTTCTTCATCATCGTCATCATCATCCTTCGTCGTCGGTCGCCGTGTCGCCATTCGTGGTGTTGTCGCCAGTAAAGCAACGAGCAAACGGCTACTTACGGCGGCTGGCGATGTTCACCTCGATTTCGAAATTAATTAGGTCCGGCAATTAGCGCCGCTAATCAGCGAAGAAGAGAAGCGCGAACGCGCGAGGCGCGCGCGAGCATGCACGTATTGTGTCAACCTAACTAGGCGTACAAGTGCCATCTAAATGAGAAATTATTGCCGCGAAGAGACACCGACCACAATCGGGTTTCTACCGAGGAGAGAAAAATCCTCGCCTTATATTTAAAAAATCTCCACTTTGTCCACCGGACACAACTTTGCTCCACGATCTTTGGCTTTCTTCAGGCGTGCACCATGAGCATATCTTTCAACGTATTTATAGCCGAATGCAAATATTGCTAGATACTTGCGCATTAGGCATTCGCATTTTCAGTCAATTACCTAAATGAGATGAAAGAGACGTAAACCCGCGTTCGAGTATCGTAACGATATGGAATTTCAAACCCTTGAACTGGAAAACATTGCCTCGAGAGTTGAAGAAGAAATAAAGGAATTTCTCGTATTATTGTATTCAAATTTGTTGTATGAGCGCATGCTTGTTTGCTCCACTCGTTCCATAATCTTGTTCGCGTTCGGATGCATCTTGTTATTTCGGACGATGCAACAAATAATCGCAATGTAGAAGTGGAGCAAGTGAAAACAACCGAACAACATTTTCCTTTGTCCCAGACTTTATACTCGGAAAGAAGTTGGAAAAATCACGGCAATAACGAGTGATTTATGGAAATATCTTGATTCTTTAGGCGGCTCGGTGTGAAGCCAAGATTTATCGCGTTGTAATGGAGCTTCAGAAAAATTAATGTAAAATATAAGCGACTAATGCCGGACGAAGAGGTTGTGGTTTTGTTGGCCGGTTTCCGATCGGATCGATCCGATAGAGATGCTCGTCGATTCTCAGGCAATGTTTCACAAACAAATGGAAAATAACATTGTCGAAGAAGGTGTAGATGCGAGCGGCGATCAGCAGCGCGTCGGCATCTGATGCAATATTCAATAATGTGAGATAAAGAATAGGGAAATGGACGGAGGATGGAGGAAATTGTTGGGGAATGGCGTGCGAAGCTGGAGAGGATTCCAATGTTGCTTGTGATGATAGATACGCTCGGAATAATACAACGTGATCGCCAAAATTGATATCGTAAAAGACATCGCATGCCTAAGTACATGATTTACACGTTGTGTTTTTCCATTTCCTACGAGATCTTTATTAAAGTACATTTTGATATGAGATACTTCAGATACTTCATAGTAAAATCATATATTAATACATATTTGACAAAACTATGAAGAAACATGACCAATGTAAAACCAAAATATAATAGACAAAATTTTAAATATGGTAATAGTTAAAAAATACCTTAATGAAAATTACATCTTTTTCTATTGAAATTCAGAAAGCATTCCTTAAATTTTAAAAAGAAAAATGTTCTCTTTAAATGAAATTGAGAAAGTATCAAATGAATCTCAAATCTGCTATTTGTAATCCAGAAAACTTATATAATTCCGATTAATGAAATATAATTTAGAAATTATGATTTGAAATTTACAAAGCATTACAACTGCGTTTGAAAATAAATTACAATCCCAATAAAATGTCAGAATGATTTTTGTAGGACCTCAGTTGACAGAAAATTGATGATTAAAAACAGGGTAATAAAATATAATCATTTTAGCCAAATTGACGACAATACCAATAGCATTTCTAGATGGAATTTTGCAAATATCTAAATAGCAATCGAAAGTACATTAAATTACCTAAAAATTAAGGTCCATATTATTCAAATTTGACTTCCAGTTCCGAAATAATACTTAATGGATTAAGCAGTTGTCATCATTATGTCTAAACAAATTGACGATAAGACCAGTAGTATTTATGGACAGAGTTTTGTAATTTTGTAAACGGCATTTGAAAATAGATTAAATTTTCAAAAAAATGTTGTCAGAATCATTTTTATAGGACTTCTACTTACTGAGAAACAGTTGACAAAAAATTGATGATTAAAAACGAAAAAAACGGTAATAAAATGTAATTAAGAAATTGTCATTTGAAATTCATAAAGTTGATTTAAGTAGTATTTATAAACTGAGTGATAATTGTCAATATTCTGATGTTCTGATCAATATTTTACCTATCAAAAACTGAATTATTATTTCGCAAAGAATGGCACTAATCTGACTTGCATTTCTCTTCTGAATTTCATTTGATGTATTCTCAATTACGTTTGACGGAATCTGAAATACATTTAATCATTTCTGATATTAAACTTATGCTTTCTCAATTATATTTGCCAAAACTGAATTAAAATTAACGCAATCTGAATTACATTTGCCGTTAAATGCAAAAAATGCGTCTTAAGAGATCTGGGAACATCGGAAATTACTCGAAGAATACAAAATATTAAAGATATCAAAGATTAATAATTTATCATCATCTCTTATAAGTTACGTACTTTCTTCATCTATATTTTATTAATAAGAGACATTCCGAGATGTTACTTCGTAGAATGGTGACATTAGTGGTAATTTCAATCGATGCAACATGCCCGATACGAAACCGCTTTCAATCGTACAGTTACCCTGGGTGAATGCTGCGAAAACGGCGAGCAAATTGCAGAATTCGCGCTGGAATTGCAGCGCCAGCCGAGATTATGTTTTAATAAGATTATAAACTGGCCGTTTCATTGCAAATGCGTAATACGCGCGCACGTAATAAATGCTTCATTAAACAGGTACCAGTTGCATAATTACCATCATAAGCTAACAGGATCCTCGAGCGAAAATGTAATTCATTTTCTACGTGGAACGCTGCGATCGGACTAATTCAATAATTGCTGATTGAAAGTGAATTTTCCAGGAGGCAATTTCTTGCACTTCTACGAAAATCAAACCCGACTTTCAACTATATCCTCACTAAAGTTAATAGCTTTTGAAAAACAATTAACGAGCACATTGATCATTAAAGTCTCCGATTGATATAGCGACTTCTCCAAATTACATTTGTACATTGTCAATTGGATGCGTTTTATTTATGGTTGTAATGTGTCAATTACTAAACAAAACAGTTTTGGGCGTTCAATTAGTATTCAATGCACTTTGTTGATGCGCATTTCAATAATCGATTACCTCCATGCTGAATGCAATCATTAGAGCTGGATGGTGCAGGCGTTCTGCAGGAATGAAAATGTTATTTTATTGAATTGCGTCGGTCGTTAAAATCGTGCGCCCACGAATTTTAATTGCTCGCTGCCGACAATTGAACGCCAGTCAATGCGCCCGCTTTCAGAAAGCTCACCTACAACGAACTTTCACAAAATTATCTCAACTCATTTGGAGACGCAAGAAGTGCACGTAATTAAGTCATTTAAGATTCGAGCAGAATGAAAAATCATTAAAAACTTCACGAACCAAAGCCTTCTGAAAGACCTCATTATGTTAGCAAATTTAAGATTGAAGATGCTTCTTATATTGAGTGACAATGATAACAATAGTGCATAAAGTTTGTTGCTCGGGTTTACGGCCATTTTTCTTTGCTCAAAGAGTTAATTTTATTACGCTGGGGCATTTCCTTTGTTTTCGATCGTTGGCGAGCTAAATTACGGCGTCTTCGGCGGTGCCGCACGTAAATAAACATGTATCTAACGTTGGAACACGAAAATAAACGCCGGGATCGATGTGTCCCCGTCTAATAAAGTGGAAACACGCCGTTTGCCGCCACCAATAAACAGTTACGATCGCGTCTTGCATTCACATACACACACGAGAGAGTAGATTAAATGATTGTTGCTCGCGTTGCATGGAGCAACAACGCGTTGTTGTTGGTTGGTAACCGGTGTAGCTTATGGCCGTATGGTGAGCTCTTCTTTCTTCCTGAACACGTCGTAGTTTAGATCCGTTTATATCTTTCTAATGCTCTAATGTTCCCTCCATGTTGGCCGGCTTGCAAGCCGCGTTTCTTTCTTCTTCGGCTGGCGTATAAGTCCTGTTGGTTCGAGCACCGTAAAAGGACTACGCAGTCAATTTCGCCGTTTAATAAAATAGTCGACGATATCGGAGCAGGATTCGCATTCGCTCCAAAGTTCAAGCAGTTCGCATTTATTAAGATAAAAAGTGAAGGAATCCTTCGAGATGCTTCTGGTTCGCATTGCATTTCAACGTTTTGTTCTTTGTGGAAAAGATTGCATGCAGATCAAACTTTATTGCAGTTTCTACTGCAATATCAGTCCTTTACAATATGACATCAAAAATGAAAATTAAAATTATCTCTAAGCTTTTTCCACCATCCAGGAAGTTTAGCAATTTTGGCTTGGGAAATGTAATGAAAGAAGTTTTCAAAGGTATATCAGATTTCCTCTTCAGAATTAAAGATTTTTACATTGATATAGATTTATAAGGAACTACTTTCTGGTCTAAAACCAGAGAGTAAAACGGCTTTGACAAAACAGATTATCCAATTATCCCATCTCAAAGTTCTAAAGTTTCTAAAGCACTAAAGATCTTGGTTGTGTAATTGTCGTAAAATAAGAATAAAAACTAAACAAATTAAAGTTCAGGACACTTTTATTATATAATTATCTCTAATCTTCTTTCATATTCTTTTGAAGTTGCAATTTCTTCCTTGCAAAATGTAATCCGTTTGAAAAGTTTTGGTCAAGGTCCAAAAAATTAAGTGCCTCCAGCAGAAAAAAATCGTCCAATCTCAAGTATTCACCTTCGTTGTCTGAAATTCTTATAAATTATGATTAAAAACTGTAAAAAATAGTTTAGGAGACTTTAGAACATAAAAAATACACGGTGTGTGCTTAACATCACACGATAGAAGTGAAAACGTCAACAGGGGTGTTTATACGAAATATAATTTGTTTTTATAATTACCACGCACAAACAGATTGTTTAAGTGAAAGCTTAAATCATGCCCTTTAAAATACTTTTTTAATCATCAAAATCGGTCAAATAGATCTTGAGAATGAAAAACATTTCTTAATGGGATTTAAATGCTGGGAAAAAATGCATGTTGAACCAGATGTTATTTATTCTTTCTATTATATTCGACCCTCGTGCAGTGCGCTGCGGTTGCATTCCTCGCATTCCGATCCCATTGTTCGTTGTTTACTTTGCAACTATTTACTTGCTACTATATCAATATTCTATTCATCGCCGCATTCCTTCGTTAAAGGGTTAAACCAAACATTACCCAACTCTTTTTTGTGGAATGGGGGAATCAAGGTCATTCGAAACGAACCAGTTTTCCTCTCACATTTTCATCAATATTTCCAAAACTAATGATCCGATTGCATTCAAATTTTCAG
>JARJDZ010001818.1:0-12760 GCA_030264555.1 Aleochara sp. GC000083
TTTTCGACTGGTTTTGGTTCCCCGTTCGGACTTAAGTAGCAACACCAAAAAACTCTGAAGGAAAAACTTGTGTGATGCATTTAAGGATATCTACACTGTTATGTTGTGCAATCCTCGTCGGATTTGCCACAGCAACGCAGGTAAGCTGAACGCACAATCCCATCTCTGATGCTTGCTTGCATGGATACTGGATATTATCATTTATTATCATTATTATCTCCTCCTCTGCTGGATTTTCACATTGGTTCTAATCGCGCAGCATGCTATGCATACGAAACGACGTGCAATGCGATGGATCTGATTCAGAATTTCCGACCGATTGATTCCGAAGACCCATCCATGGGTTCACGTTTTTTCGGCTGGGTCGCTTTCGTTGGACCCATGCGGTACCAAACACACGGGCGCACGCGACGGTGCTGAAGATGATGATGATGGAGGCCGAGGGACAAGAGAGAAAACGCAGGCGTTTACGACACGAAGAGAGCCTCCTCGGCCGTGCACATGAATGAGTACGTGGACATGCAGTCGGAAGAGACAATGCAATCACGAAGAAGCAAAAGATGCTGTTGGGCTGCCAAGAACCTGCAGACGTGAAGAAAAACCGAACCGTCGGCGTCGGTGTGTGGGGTTCGGTGCCCCAAGTGCATGCGTGAAGAATTTCTCTTCTTGCTCGACGAAGAAGTCGAATAATGTTTTGTAGGCAACCCAATATGGTTGATAAATGCTGTTTTGGCCTTCATTAATCGCTTGTTTTTCATTTTGTTTTTGTAGGTGTGAAATGTTTGGAGATATCGAAACGTGAATGTCGGGAACAATCGGAAAACGCGAAAATCTCATTGGTCCAGATGGAAAACTAAAATCGAAGAGTTATGTTCTGATTATTTCAACTTTCTGGAAAAGATTTCTGTAAATTTCTTAAATTTGTATGTGTTTTCAGGTAGAATTGAATGAAGTAAGAAGATTTTAGTTGAAGAGTATCGAAGAACCGGAAATTCTACGCGAAACGTGTTTGTAATATTTTCGGAGAATCGTTTTGATTACAAAGGAAAATTGCTGAATTTACGAGGTGATTCTGGAGATATTTATGAAGAAAAGAAGAAATTGGCAATTGGAGATCAAGAGTGATACATTTCAAGTTCATAAAGTTGAAAATTAATTAGAACTCAAAATTGCAATTGTAAATTAGTTTCGAATGATTGATTTTTAGTGTTCAATTAATCTCTATTTAATTAAGAAATGTTAAATGTATGAAAATATGCAATTCATTCAAATTATTTGCAAAACGAAATGCAAAAATATTTTCAATAATGTAAAAATTCTGAGATTAATTGCAGTTTACAAAATGCATTTCTTAAAATTGTTTCACATTCTGGAAAATTCTTTAAAAACAGATATTTTTCATATCAAAAACTAAAAGAGGAAAAAAGTGTATTTAATTTGAAGAGCATATTCAAAAATATTAGTTTCTTAATGTTGATAATTCTGATATTGTTAAAATTATGTTAAATTATTGTGAAAGTCAAAAATTTATTTAGTCAAAGTCATAATCTAAAATATGATGTTTTGTAAAATTCAGAAATGTAATCATTCAAATTCATTGAAATTATTATAAAAGGAAATTAAAAAGAAAACCAAATAACAAAAAAAAAATATAAAAATTAGCTGAATGATTGATATCATTATAGGCAACCAAAACAACATCAGCTATCAGGAAAATCTCGTGAAATCCGTAAATATTGAACTGTCGCTTCGTTTGAAATCGCAATCACATTTGCTGTGTACACTAAAGTGAATTAAACTTTGGCATCATACACGCCAAAAGTCCAAATGTCAAATACGACATTACGCATTGACCTGACTCGCGCGACCTGCGGGTTCGCAATTAATTCATCAACTAGGTAAACACACATACACAAAACACGACAACATACGTCAAGTTCGCAAATAACAACAAACATTAGACACTTCAATAATTTCCGCGAACCAAATTTGCAATCATTGGATCGATAACAAACGAACAAATACGAAGAGCAAAAAAAGAATCAACCCATTTCAAATAGGAGTGGGGGTGAAGAGGATTTCCAGAAATCTGATTTTCATGAGATATCACATGGATATTATTTCGCTATCATCAACCAACTTCAGAAGCTTAGAACAAATCAAATCAAACGCATTCAATGTAAATGTGGGCGTGTGCATTCAATCCATGTGTGTGTGTTTGTATGTGTCATTAATTTACTGCGATGATGACACAAGTATTGTATATGTGTATGTGTAAATGTGTTTTGTATACACACAAATGCGACGTAAATATAAATAAATAATGTTGAATGAGACAACAAACGAACGCAGTCGAAGTTGGAGTTAATCTGTAAGCGAGAGTCGGATGAATTGATGCAATGCGATAATCTTCATTTGGTAAATGAAAAAATCCTTGGATGCCTCCATAAACACACACACACACACACACACACACACAATAAACATCCATACATATACAACAAACATACATACATACACATAGCGAGAGAGAGAAAGAAGACGAGGAGTAAGCAACAATTCCATTTATGCAACACTGATGACAAATGTTGCATGGGTTTTATGCACTTTGATCGTTTTGTGCGTGTGCGCAATGATAAACAGTGTCATGTCATTCATTAGCACATATTGTGGACAAGATTGGCGATGACATAACCCACCCAAGATGTCAAAAATGCAAATTTGTTGTCTAGTAGCTGCTGTGAGGTTATTTATCGATTAGCAATTATTTGGGCATTTCAAAATGGGTGCATTCTATTCGGGAAACAATGGCAACACATCCTGAAGTTGAGAGCGCTGACGATATATGGATGGCACATATCGATCCGCAATGATTGCCATTTTGTTGTTGCTCTTTCTCCCACTCGCAAACATTGTGTTTGTTTTGTCTTGCTCGCGAACATTTCGTATTTCGAATCAATCATTTATGGCTGTAATTGTTCCATTATAATCTGCATTGCGCCAGGCGCATTCGTCGGTTGAATCTCCAAGTTTCATCCAAATCGAGTTCACATTGAATAATTGCACATACATTGTAATAGTTTTTATATAGTGGGCTTTGATTTCGTATTGATTGGATTCGAAAATAAGTGAGGTTAAAATTTAGGCAAATTCATCACATCCTGTTCTATAATGGCGTCAATGAAGATGTAATACGTCAATATGTCAAATTTATCCTAAGGATTTTGTAGTTTGTTTGATATATTGAAATTTCAATTCAAATATTTGTTTAAAATTTAAAAGTATTTCCATGTTTTTGACGTTGTAATTTTTAAACTTTGAAGCTGTTTTAGACAATTTGCGAACATAATATTTGTTCAACATTCCACGCAATTAACAAACAACAACTCGAGAAAATTGCATAAGTGCAACATAACTTAATCCAATTTAAGAACTTCATAATCTTCCTACAAACTTTCAGCGAGGAGCTCATTTAAACTTTACAAAACTCGAGATAAAATAGGTATAATAAACTGGCATATTTATCTTGAATCTAGATTATCATCGTTGCTATCATGGCCTGATTTTTCTTCTGAGGAAAATTAGGTTGTAAATTATTACAAGTGACTGAGTGGAAACTGGTGCAATTTAAGTTGCCAACATTCGTGGAAACTCTCTCCAGAATCCAAGCAAACAAATATGTTGAAATGTCATTCATGTCGCTCTAGAAAGATTTGCAAAGTGTCAAAAAAAAGAAAGAAAAAAAAGAGAGAAATAAAATAAACGAGGGAAATATAAATAAGAGAAAAACGACGGGGGTGATCTATAAGAGAAGATGTGAGTGTACAATACAATAAATACAAGAGGGGATGAATAAAAAAAAGAGATAAAAAATGAGACACTTTTGAAGGGGAGTTTTCTATGTTGAAAGTTTTGGGTGAAGTCCAAAAACAATAATGAAGCGTTTTCCGTATTTCAAATTTAGGGTGAAAAAGTCGATACAATATATTTCTATTTTTGAACATATGATACAGCTTTCTGTAGCCAATTTGTTATGTTGCTATGGGCAACTACTGTACCCTCATTTTCACCTGAATTTGAACCAACCATATTCAGACACAAATTGATTGAAATACAAATAATTTTAAATTAGTTGATGTTAAATCGTGAAATAAGTGAACCGAATAGAAACGTTCGGAGAAAAACCCACAGAGATGTGTGGAAACTAATTTGATAAATTTACGATGCCATTTTCATTTGGACGACGTAATCGCACGAGCGGCTGCCCATTTGGGGGCAGTTAGTTAAACAGAAATTTGCGGAGAAAAGCGCACATGAAAAATGTGCTTGCTTGCTCGCGCTCTCAGTCCGTGGTCGCGGTTTCTGCAGGATGCCTTTGACATGGTCTGGTCTGGTCGGACTTCACTTGTGCAAACTCTCCAAAGTTGCGGAAGCAAATGTAGCGAACCAAACCCTCATTGGGGTTGGTTGGTTGGTTGGCTGGTTGGTGGCGCCGAAGGAAGAAGAAGGTGCAGCAAGAGGACCAAGGACCACTCTTGGATCGTGCGGGATCAGAGCATGATGGAAATGAGAATGGGCAAACGAAATGGGAAGAGATGAAAATGTGCTGCACTTGACTAAGTTATCCCCATGCTGCACACACACAGACAACAAATGTAGAAATGTTGAAATGAGGCCGGTTGATGGTGTTGGTGGTGGAGGGGGGTGCATTCGTCCATGCAAAACGAGAAGTCTGGTGGGGGTTAAGTGCAATGATAAAGTGGTGGGATGAAGCAAAAAAAAAAGAATTTCTTGCGCAAACGGAAAAAATTGTTTTATGTGCGCTACTTTTGCTGCTGACGTGTTGTACTTCACTTGCTTCAATTGCACTTGTTTTTTTTTGGTGTTGGTTGGAGGGGTGGAATTGTTTGTTGATGACAGCATAACAAAAACATAACTTCAACATTGTTGGAATAATTTGTAGATGAGTTTTTAAATTGTTAATTTTTCACGAATAGTTAAAATGCAAAATTTTCGCTTTTTTTCGCGTCTTCAACTGCGAATAACTTTTAAACAAATTGACCAATTAATCTAAAGTTGGAACCAAATTGTAGGTGGTAATGAGCAGTTTCTAAAAATCTATGGGTTTATGCCCTTTTGGTCATGGGGAGCGCAGAAATCGCATTCGAAGAAAAAAATTGAAAAAAAAGTTTGTAGCGAAAAAAGCGATAAGAAATTCTTAAAATCGCTCCAGTTTTCAAAAATTTTCATATCTCCGAAACTAATGGACCGATTTGGATGATTCAAACGGCATTTATAGTATTTTGACGAAAAAATAACATTGGTCATCGTCCCGAATCTGTGCGGGGTTCGGAAATACCCGAACCTGAAAAATGAGGTCCTAAAAATGCAAAATTTTCGCTTTTTTTTCGCTCTTTAACTGCGTATAACTTTTAAACGACTGGACCAAATAAACTAAAGTTAGAACCAAATTTTAAATCTTGATGAGAGCTTTCCAAAAATGTATGGGTTCATGCCCTTTTGGTCATGGGGAGCACAGAAATCACGTTCGAAGAAAAAATTTGAAAAAAAAGTTTGTAGCGTAATTTTTGCTTTTTTAACTGCTTAGAATTCCGATGAATTGTTATATTATACATACATAAACTTAAACAGTATCAACACACTTTACTAATTGATTATTGATATGTCAGGAAACAAAAAATCACATCTGCAAATATTCGTATCAATTTTTCGCGTCATTTCAGTTTGCCTTTAATATAGATAACAATTCAGTATACAAATAGTTATCAATCAGTATGCACGGCGAACGTATCATAAATAAACAAAAATCGCCATAGATATAATGATTGCACTGAATATTTGATAACGAGCCTAGTGGCACCATTCGACACTCTAACGCGCACTTTAAAAACATTTTGCAATATTTATGCTGCATTTTAAGTGCGCTCGTTTTTTGTCAATCGCGCCTGCAACAATTGCAAACCCGATTCATTGCCTCCACATCCAAACAATGTGATGCGCGAATTTTGTTCACCGACCGCCCCCGCATTCATCTTCTGCCGCCCCCGAACATTTTGTTAGTTTCGATTTGTTTACGTTCCTGCATCCCGGTTGCTCGCGGCGGGAGCGTTAGAGATTTATACGGAAAATTGTGGAATTAATTAAAATTTAAAATTTCATTCCGGTTATTGCATCACTAACTTAATTATGCATCTGCTCTCATACCCAATATTTTAATTAACGGCTGCATTATTTACGTGCGCGATAATTGATTGACTCCTCGTGCGGCTTCATTTAATGCACCTTCTGCAAATTTAGCGAAAGGGCAAAATGTGGCCGATCGATTTCGCTTGAGGTGTTGTTATACTCATTAGCTTATTGAACAGTCAAAAATAAAATTAAAACGTCAATGAAGTGCAGCATGACCAACCGACAAAAATAGTTATTTATTTGCGTGGTCGACATCGCAAAAAATATTGCCGGATTTATTTTTAATTTTTATACGCGAGTACCTGGAATTTGTTCAAAAATTTCGCTCATGTAAACATCTTTCTTATCTTCTCTTCTTTCCTCCTTTTGCTCGCTAGTATTTTCGAGAATGCAATTCTGTTGACGATGTTTTTTCGAAGCGTATCTTAATGCTTATTAGAATTTACTTGATTACTTCGTTGTTTATTTTTACTTTGAAATAAATACGACGCAGCAAGTCAGATAGGCATCATATTCGCAAATTAATCATTCACTTGATAAACTGCTAAATTTAGCTCTAAGAGGCTTAAAATATCATTTTATACGTTGCCAATTTCAAAGATATGACGTATATAAAACGGGAAGACATTTTATTCCTAACAAAATTATTTTTAAGTAACAAATTTTTAGCAACATTTTGGTTTTTTGATTTAATTTTACGTTTGTTTTTTACATCTTTATTTCCTTTTTGGCATCAAGAAAATGAATTTAATGTGCAAAAATCTAAAACAAGACCGTCGTATTTTTTCTAACTTGTTTGTTTTATCCTTCATGTCCTTTTTATGGTTTATCCTGCGTCGTGTGCCCTCTATGTTAATATAAATCTTAGTTATGGCACATTTCCCTTTACATACCTTTTCATACATTTTTAAATTACATTTTCAAATATGGACAAGTGAAAAGTATTATGAATATTCACATCGTTCGTTATTACCTTTTTATTTGTTTGTTATTTCATTTAAAATTGAAAACTATTTATTGATTTGTTCCTGATAATGTTTTATTAGTTTTGTAACTGAATAGTATTGAGTTATTATTTTGTTCTAATTTTCCATATCATGTAAATGCCAGACAACAATATTATTAACCGGCACTAACATTAACAAAACGCGCGTAATTGAAATGAGTAAAATAGTTGGTGCAATTATTGCAAAATATTTATTTGCGTGAAAATTAATTTGCGATAGTTTATTGCATGTTTGTAAAATCAATGTTTGCAAACATGCTCAATAAATCAACAGTACAAGCTTTTCCACAGATTGCCAAGCTTAATGCGTTTATTTTATTTATTTTTTGTGTTTTTTTTTTTTCTGTTTCTATTAAATATCGTCCTTTTTGTACCCTGTTAATGAAAAAACTAGGCATTCAGTATTTTAAAAGTGCAATTAATGAATTTATTGGACTTGTTTCAATAACAACAATTCATTTCATATATCACATTTTAATTGAAAATTCTCGAAAAGGTTCATTACTATTTTCGGTTTTTATTAGATCAAAAGAGATTCATAATTTCATTTTTCCAATCAGAAATGTGTTGCAAATTGTACTTCAAAAAGATAATTAATTTGATAGAAAAATTTTCAGCGTATTTACTCTAGGATCTAATTAATTTTTCATTCTATCTGTAAAGTTTTCACCTTTTATTTGAAAACTTTTTCTCCTGCAACAAGCTCAACATTTAATTACTCCTTTTATATGCAATAAATCTACCTGGAAATTGGAAACAATGGTTTATCAATGCTGCACTGATTAAGCAACAAAACGTTTTCGATTAAACTAAAATTAATTTGTTGACTAACTAATAACGTCAAATGCACGTCTAAAAATACAAATTATGGGCATTAGATCTTCGAGCGGCTATTGTTTGCAAAAATAAATCTGATTATCGACAATTATGTTAATTGCACACCCACTCGTACAATTTCCAATCGATTAGCGGGCGCATAATTTACAAATTAATGTGACAGTTTAAATCTCCAGCGTATGCTCCAACACCAGTTTCTCTTGGTTCATATCTCTGCATATTCTCTCGTGTATTGTCTCTACAATTTGCTGTATGTATTTGCGTTCGGATTGTCATATGAAATGTTTTGCGCATTAATATAATGGATAGCGATTAATAATATAATATGCACATATTCGCCCCATATCTAATACGTTTAATAAATGCATTGGATGCTCCCAATATTCTGTTGCAAATAACTTGTAAATGGTAATAGAATATTGAACGGATGAAATAGATTTTGCAGAAACTAATGTATCAATAAATGAAGTAATCTTAAACATGGGAAAGGTATATTGAAAAAGTTTTATAATTGAAATAAAATTTCACTATTCAATTGTAAACTAGAAAAAATTAATGGAAGTTGTGACAACGAAATAAATATAATTGCTGTAAATGCACCTCGAACACATCACTTTGACAAACAATTTCTGTACGGTAATCGAGAAATAATTAGCTGCAATAAAGTATCTTGTGACGCCAACTGCGCCTAATTAAACTGAAAACTTTCAAGGCACGCATGTCATGCTACAACAAACATTATCAAACTTTTTGATTAAATCGCCTGCCATTAGTTAAATAATAACAATAAAAATCAATACCGCATAAACGTTGACTTTTCCGACTTGAAGAAAATTACCGCATTATCGACAGCTGCGCACGTGTAAATACAGAGGACATAAATAAATAAAACGTTTAATAATAACAAAATTGAAAATGCAATCAATCATTCGCATCGGTGTCCGCCTTTGACATTTGCTAATTGATCTAGGTACTTAGTTGACGGAAAAGTTGAAGCGGAAAAACTTGCAGCATTCATCAACCGTTATCATTTGTAGAGTCTAATTGATAAACACGTATAATTAGAATTATGCTAACTAATATTCGCATGTTTACGGTTGCGATTCGAATGGTTTTAGTCGCGTTTTATTGGCAATTAAGCCGCGGCCATTGCGCTCAAAATTGGCAATAAAGTCGCAATAAAATTGTGATAAAAGTCGACTAATCGAACATTATGCGTGTGAATGCATAGTGCATCAAATTCAATCTGCAATTGTTGGTGCTATATAATGCATAATTGCTTGTATGTAATTAACTTCGGATTAATGTTGTATATTTTTTATGTGAATGATTAATCTTAATTAACTTAATTGCATTGAAATTTAAAATTATCCAAATTCTAATGGGCCCAAGTATGAAATTAAAANATTTGCAATTTACAAATTTATAATTTTAAATTACTTTCCAGTATTGTATGATGGTTTTATCCAGAGTGCAAACAAATTTCTCCATCAAAATGTAAATATCAATATTTTTCAGTTTAGAAAGTTTATATTACAGTCGAGCCTGCGGGGGCGGCAGAAAACGCGCATTGAACGCATTGTCAATGCGTCCGCACGTCTTCTCCCTCCGCTTTCCAGCCATCGCACTTATTGTTTTGCAAACTTTTATTGTCAATTGTTGACTTTGGCAACAAATATAAACAGACGCCGTACACGATTGCGGAATGGAAGGCTTCCCTTTTCCGCTCGGAGTGCAGAAACGAAGTAAATTGTCAGGCAAAATCGAAATTGTTTCAAGCTCTCAAATTGTGCGCGCAACGAAAATGCATTCCACGTGAATGCATGATTTTCATATCGCGTCGAAATGGATGTGGTGGATGCATCGATAAATCATATTTTCTTCTTGGCGTGGAAACGATTAAATAGACTTTTCGTGTTTGCATGCCGAGCCAAAAATTAATCAGCATAAACGTGCATATGGTCGCCCCCGTTTTTATGCTTCGCCTTTTTTCTTTTATTTTTTTCGCGTGAAATCGAAGAAAGCAGCTGGAAGTTATTAAAACGCAAATAAATATAAAAGTGATAATAACGAATGGGCCAATGCTAATATCCTGGCCTCAGTCGTCCTGGACGGAAACTTAGAAGAAACGTGGACATAAAATACATTTTATGCCCTTCATACTTTATGACTTCATTGCGTGCCATAAATAAACTTTTGCACTGCGCAATACACGTCGACATTGTTTTACGTGTATAACAATTTCCAACTTACATCCGCATTTGTTAATATATACACAGAAGGATAATGGCTGACGAGGGGACGTTTCGGCTGGAGGGGACAGGAATACGACCGACCGGGAGAATGCACGCTTCATTTGTATTGAATAGTTAAAGTTTGTTGCAGTTACAAGTTGAACATGAAAGCATAATTACATATTTTGATCACATCAGGAGTTGCCCGGAGTTGTTGCTGGTGCATTTTCCGCAGGACTATCGCTTGTTTCCTATTCGAGGTGTCAGTTTACATTTATTTGCCTGGAGAGCTCTCTCATTGATTAAGAAAGCTTTGGAAAAAGTTTTGTTTACTAGTGTTTGCACTGCGCGAAAAATTTGCAAAACTTTTCCATTTACATAATGCTATTTCAAACTGTACAAAGAGGAAATCGTTTGAAATTGCGCACGGAATCGATGCAGGTAATCTTAGTACCCGTACATTAAACAAAAGAAGTGAGCAATAAGAAATAATACTGATTGAGTACGCTTTTATGTGCGCGTTTTGGGTGGGCTCGTTTGAGGGGACATGAAGTGGAAGTAATCGAGTTGGATGGCCATCCAATTCGCATATAAACATTGCCAAACGAAAAGAGCACGAGCGGAAGGAACAAGGCTGGTGAAAAAAAAACACGAACCGGGCGAAAGGTATAAAAACGATGCGGGAAAGAAATGAGAAATATACCATTACAACGTCGTATTTCTGTCGGAAGCTTATCAGTGTCTGCGCCAGCAGAGTGTATAAAGTATATGAGTATTAAATGAGTATTAAATGCATTACATCGTTGTCTAGCTTGGTTGGCGCGTTTCCATCGTTTTGCCATCGAAAAACCCACCATCTCCAGCCTCCTTTTTCTCCACAAACCCAAACCCAGCCAGCCGCATTTATAGCAACATTTTATCGCAGTTTTCTTTCCGCTTGCATGCATCTTGCGGTGGAATTAAATTATGTCAATCATTGGGATACGTTTCCGCTGGAAATGATTCCAATTGCCATTCGGAAAAATTATTATCATTAATAGCAATAAAAGTGTAATTGCTTAACAGCAAATTTACCATCTTTCAGTTCCTCTTTCAGATACGCGAAAAGATAACATTTCTAATTTATTCTTCCTTCATCTTTCTAACAGATCTTTCTTTACACATAACATTAACTTAAAGAGTCCTGAGAGCTTCCACAGCAGCAAGATGTTCATGTCGAGCCTTGATAACTTCTGGAGTTTCTGGTACTGGATGAGCTTGATGTGGAAGGTCGGGACTCTGGACATTGAATCCTTCATGGGCACCAGCCTCGTAGTTAACACTATGTTTGATGCCATCAGCATCGATAAAACTGTAGGTTCCAACAACATGACCATCGGGGAAGCGTTGCTCAGTACGGGAAGCCTCATCTGTGTTAAAGTCCAATTTGTAGTGACCATCGGTGTCTTGTTCAACCTGAACGTGCGATTCTTGTAGAGGTAGAGCCAGAGTTACAGCCATCAGGCCAATGAAAGTAATCTAAATTGAAATTTTAAATGTTTAGAAATAATTGAGAGAATCCAAAGAACTTATAACTTACAAAGAATTTCATGTTGTACTTTGCAGAAACTTGAAGTTCAACGAGTAACTGATACCTTTCGGAAGAGCCAACAAGTTTTTATAGTAACCATTGAAAGGTGAACGCTAGAAGTATTGACGTGTATATATTCGTTAATCGGTTGTAATTATGTTGTAATTGATCCACTTTTTAGTTCAAGAATTGTTTTGGTAACTTTCAACTTCCGAAAAGTTGCAAAAGTAAAAAATACACGGTGTGGGTTTAACATTACGTGGTAGAAGTGAATACGTCAACAAGGGTGCTTATGCGAAGTACAATTTGTTTTTATAATTACAAAGTAATAACAAACATATTTTTTGAAAAATCTGAAAAGGGAAAGCTTAAATCATGCACTTTAAAATGCTTTTTTAATCATCAAAATCGGTCAATTAGTTCTTGAGATATGATGAAAAACATTTCTTATTGGATTTTGCATGGAAGGAGAAGAACATGGAAGGAAAAAATACACCTGTTACATAATAATTTAAAATGTATCAAAGTAACGTAATTGCTGTTTGCATTACTCGCATTCCATTCCCCATTGTTCCCTATTGTTCGTCATTGCAACTGTTTACTTGTTGCTGTTACTGTTTACTCGTTTCTATTCTTTAGCTGCATTCCTCGCATTCCGTCTATTCTTCGCCTCAATTCTATTTGAAGTCGATTGTTATGTTTGCTCTTCCATTGTGTGTTCGTTAGTGGGGTCGATCGTCATTACGCAGCACTTTCTTCGATGCATGCACTCAATGCACCTGCAACTGTGAATCATAGATCATTCGAAACGAACCAGTTCTCTTTTCACATTTTCATCAATATCTCCGAAACTAATGATCCGATTGCATTCAAATTTTCAGGGATTGTTTATTATATATTCAT
>JARJDZ010001823.1:0-71426 GCA_030264555.1 Aleochara sp. GC000083
ATTACGGAATCACGGAATTGCAACACGGAGCAGCAGCAACAATACGACCGCACGCGTCTGCTGTTTGTGCACTACTGAAGCGAGACGAAGCGACTTAAGTCGTACGTGCTTAAGCAGCACGTGAGATTCTCGTACAAACGGAACGGATGCAGACGAACGCAATCAATCGCGGAAGTAATCCATTTAACGAAAGGGCTACAAGCAGGGCCCCACACAGTTTGCAAAACTATGTTTTATTGAATAAAAATGTGGTACATACCGTGTGATTTAGGTAGAAAGACGATGGGAATAACGCCGTGCTCCAGGTTCTGTTCCCTTCACTCAGACTCCAAGTTCAATTATGATAGATGGGTTCTTGGAGTTTGTAATGGAATCACACCCAAACTACCTTCTATCATTTACAGTCATTGAATCTGTTGAACAGCATACCTATATAAACAGATTGTGTTAGAGACAAACAAATCTAAAATCGGATGAAAATGAAGACCTCATTTAATCATCTCAGAACAGGTGACTGCTAACCAAGTTAGTTTCCACCGCTGAATTGTCTTAGTAATGCATTACAAGAAATCATTGTTTATTACTTACATCTAATAATGGTGAATGTCCTGTGATGCTGGTGAAGAAGCAATTGCAAGGCGCCAACAACAGGAATTCAGCCTTTGTTATCTGCTTATCAGGGGCTTGACCTTTCTTCGAATTACCTATACAAATTAATAAGCATGTTCATAAATGTGAGTTGTGATATGCATGATATAATTGATGCATAGTATGATGCAATGTTGAATAATCTGATCTGCATATGTGCAGTCAAATTACAAATTGAATTACTTACATTAGCTGCTTGATAATTGCTGGTAGATCAGAAAGTCGAGCCCCCATGTACCAATAGCCCACAGCATAGGTGAGATGGCCCACACTGAACTAAAACAGGTAGGCGAAGTTCCATATTGGATATTCCAGACCGCAACAGTACTTGTAGATTCTATTGCAGCTCTAAATAAATAAATGATTTATTAAAAAGGCCAAAAAACTGAAACACGACGAGCCATTTGACAGCAATTTCATAGACATATGAAAAAGATTGGAACTAAAATAAAAAATATACATCGCGACTTCAGCGCCCCCACCCGTTTGTGAAACACATAATTAAATTGGCCATCTATCGGGGAATAGTAGCACCTAGGCAACATTTAATTATTGCCGATAAAACAGTTTTCATTGTGATGCTGCAAGAAAGCCGGTAAAGTAGCAGACAAATAATAATGTTTGGTTTGTATCGTTGATACTTCAAGTTCGCCATGTGAGGCGATTGAATGCAAATGTTTATGCATAAAACGCGTAAAATTTATTCGAAATTATGGCCAACGCGGTGACGTTATGGAAGTATTTATTCCTTCTTCTTGCAATAACATATGTGAACGGGTTGAAATTAAATGTTGCGCGTGTATTGTTGCCCGTATTTGACGATATATCGACGAACTTTACGCTGCAATCCACCGACAACAACTGCCTAAAATGGTAAGGTTACAATTCGTAAAAAGCGGCAAATCATCAATGAAAATATTCCTAATAGGACGACCACGAGGGAAGATGTCGTAAAACTGACGCCAATAGACTACTGCCCCGAAATGGATTGCTCCACCAGTGTGATAATCTCCACAAACACCAAAGAGAAGTCCAGAGTAACAGCCGATGTCTTTGCTGAAGACACAATCACAAATCAAATCTTGCGATGTGTTGTTATTGCTGATGCCATTCAGTCATTGGCCATCACAACCAAAACCAGAGAACTTCTGCTTGAAGAGGCACCAGAAATCTTTGAAGTGCGAGCCTATGATAAC
This sequence comes from Aleochara sp. GC000083, assembly GCA_030264555.1. Lineage (NCBI taxonomy): Eukaryota > Metazoa > Arthropoda > Insecta > Coleoptera > Staphylinidae > Aleochara > Aleochara sp. GC000083. Next base: position 1,845 of record JARJDZ010001823.1, read on the forward strand.
CAAGGTCAGTTGAAACAGTCAGTTGTATAAAATGTATTGTCACTTGAATCCAAACTATTTTAGGAAATGAATTCAGCACCTTGGCTGGAGTCCCAATGCATTGGTATATATCACCCATGGGTGCCCTGAGTGACACCCCAGTTATCAAACTGACCCCATTCAAGGACTCTAGCTATGGCACACCTGAATCTTTAGTTGACCTAGAGGAGCGAGGCTTATGGGGAGACAAGGTGCTCTTGGAAGGCTACAAAACTGGTGTCTCCAAGGTGTCAGTAAAATTGTCCCAGAAGGAATACAGTTCAGTGAAGAGCAATGAAATTCTGCTGAGTGTAGTTGCCAATTTGGTTGTGCTTCCTGCTGATGTATACATCATGGTTGGAGATGTGATTAAATTTCGTGTTATTCAAGTAAGTAGCATACCACCATTGAAATTCCATATTAATGAATAATTTTGTAGACAAGTTATGGAAGGACTGAGGAAATTAATTTGGTCACATCACAATACTATCTTCGAGTGGAGAACTGTGACATAGCAACAAATGAATTTGAAGCTGGAGTTGTGAAGGGTTTAAGCCTGGGTGAAACCAAAATATACCTACATGACAAGAATATGGATTCAAACTTAGAAACTGATGTTCAACTACCGATGCCTAGTGCTACCATCCATGTAGTGCAACCTGCCTACATGCTTCTGCACCTGTTACCGTACAAAAATTGGATAACAACTGTAGCTCAACGTCATGATATTGTTGCTGAAATCTACAGCGAGTAAGTTACATGAATTCAGAAGACATTGATATTAGCCATGTTTTGTTTTCTTTAGGGACGATCGGAAATTAACACTTGGAGTAGATTTTCAAATCCAAACAACCGTTGGAGACGCTTTCCACGTCCAGGAGCGTGCGACCAACGGTAGTTGGCAGACTGGCTGGACCGAAGTGGAGGGTTCTGCCCCAGTATCAGCAACCCTTAACGGCATCGAGCCCCCATTGCACGCTTCCGCCGAGATCATCATCTACCCGCGCATCGTCCTGACGCCCTCCGAGGTGATCCTCCCGTGGGACCCAGCCGCGAAGCCCAAGTAAGTCCTTTCAGACGCATTCGCGTCACAATCCCGTGACAGCATCGTCAACCGTCACACGCGCGCTGACAGCGAGTTGTCAATGCTTCTGCATGTAATCCCCCTGGTCTGCTTTGCCATGTGCGTGTGCACGACGCTGCGGCCGCAGGAGGCGCGCAACCTGGAGGCGCTCTACGGGCAGGCGCTCTGCTGCGCGAACCACCTCGCGTGCTGCCGCGAGCGCGCCAAATCGAATCTGCGCGACTACCGCGTCAACCTCGTCGGCGTGAACTACGTCAACCACAAGCCGGCCATCGGACACATCCCCTCGCCAATCGAGAACGTCGACGTGGAGGCGCGCTTCGCGTTCGACTACACGGGCGACGACTACGACCGCGTCGAGAGCCTCGTCATGAACAAGGCGAACGACGACAACGTGACGCTGCAGCCGCTGGAGACGCCCGTCTTCGTCGAGATCGTCCACCAGCGGCCGATGCTCACGTACAACATGACCTATGTACGGGACGTGGATTGGGCGCCGTACGAGGAGTCCTTCTCGAAGATCCAGCCGGCGTTCGACGGGTGCTTCGTCGACGAGCCGCGCCCCACGTGCGGCACTGTCGTGCGCTCCGCGCACTACGTCCCCTTCTCGGAGGGCTTCTGCTGCTCGTGCGCCGACGGCAAGGACGCCATCCGCACCAACTCCACGCAGCGCAGCGCCGCGAATTATCAGATCCGCGGCCGGCAGAACTGCGATGATCGCTACACGCCTCCAAGACGCGACCCGGAGCGCTACCACCAGAGCGCGCATTGTCTGCGGCTCTCCAATTACAATTTGTCGGCGTACCACGTGCAGCAGCCGGCCGTATTGAACGCCTTCGACGTGCGCGTCTTCAAACGCGCTGCAAAAGGTGCGTGGACGCGCGTGCACTATGCGCCGATCGTCCTCAACGAGGAGAACCCCACGTACAACGATTCTCGTTGTCATCTTCTCATCACGATGAAGCGCGACACGCCAGTCGAGATGAACCACGTTCTACTCGGTCGTTATATCCTCAAACCAGCGCAAAGTGAGCCTGGGAAATCGGGTTGTGCACCTGGGGGAAAACCCCTCTTCACTCCCGCAGAGTATTTAGTTGTCAATCCTGCAGATGTTGCTGACGCATGCAACAAGATCGGGATTGGTTTCGCCGGGTTTGTTCAACAGCAAGATCGATGCAAGCAACCTCTAGGAAGCTGTCTACACAACCAACCCATTGACCTCTACGAAGAAGACGTCAACTACGTGCGCAATAATCAAACGGGGAAGTACTTCCTGAAGTTCTACGTGAACGTCACGGATGGGTTGTTTCGGTTCAACCGGAAGACGCTCACATGGCAAATGTTTATCCCGATCGCACAGAATTTCTCCACGTCGTTTCAGATTCGAACGACCGCTCTTTTACCTCCACCCGAAAAACCATAACTTGTGCAATAAAATCTCAGAGATGTGATCGATTTGTCTTTAATTATTTGTCGTTTCATTTAGATACGATGTGGATTTGAAAGCGACTGGCGGAGATGGGAAGTTCATTTGGAGCAGTACGAACAACTCCCTGGGGATTGTCACCCAGTTTGGAAGGGTGCACACGCACGGCATGGGATACTTCGAGGTGTCGGCAGCGATGCAGAAGAATCACAACAACCGAGAGACTGCAAGGTATGAAGGAAATTGTAACTGATGAGCAATGAGTGAAATTTTGAATTCTAGGTTCCATATTTTACCGCCGTCGAAATTGGAAATCGTCGAATTCGTCATGGAGGCCGAAATCGGCTCGATTATTTTCCTCCACGTGGCTTTGTACGTTGAGAAAGAAGGCAAAGACGGCCAGCCACGCACCGAAATTCCAGTGACGCGCTGCCAGGATCTCAACTTCAAAATCCGCACCACAGACCCGAAATTCCAATACAAAAAGGACATCTTCATCGAAACTCTTGGTACCGCATGTGGGAACATCGCTATTCTAAGCACAGAAGTGGGTACAGCGAAGGTAACCGTTAGTTACCAAATCGGGGAGACAAACCTCCAAGACAGCGTGTCATTGACCTTCTTCAAACCCTTGCGGCTTTTGGAACCTTCGGGGACGATTGTGCTGGCCGTGGGTTCCGCCACGAACCTCATTTTCAGCGGCGGGCCGCGTTCACGCACCGGGCATCAAAACAAACGCATCGAAACCTCCGGCGAGGAGTTCGTGGATGTGGCGGATGTGACCTCATGTCATTCGATGCCATCTGAAGATGAATTCGCTGTGGTCCACGTTTTGTGCCGAAAACTGGGTGCGACTAATGTGACGCTTTCTATTGAAAACCCACCACTCATTCCGAACTGTCGTAACCAGGAGGCGAGTACTACTGTCCTGGTGATTTGTGGCAAGCCGCGCAAGATTGAGATTCAACCGGAAATCAAAGTCGCGGACGCGAAGTCCTGCCCAATGGATTTAAGCTCCGAACGCATCGTCGTGCAAAGCGAACAGGAAATCGACCTGATCATCAAAGTCCTCGACAGTGAGGGTCGCGAATTCATCAACGCCACGAGTTTGTTGTATCATTTCTCTACCAAACCCGCTGATAAGGCTGAAATTGGGATGCCTTCGAGTGTGTATGAAACTACCGGAGGGGTTGGAAGCGCTGTATATGCGAATAAGAGCTATCAGAAGGTGACGCCCAAGATTGAAACCGGAGAGATTGTTTTATCAGCGAGTATTGTGGGTTACAACGAGAATATCCTACGTTTGAATAACATCGAGCACGAGACACCAGCTTTCGCTGATGAGTTTGATGACCTTCCCTCGTATGTACCCATCAATGCAACCATTTCGTTGCTCCTGGTTGATGACACGGTGGTGACACCCAATGAAATTTCAATTTACAACCACCCAAACAACCGAGTACAACTGGATGTGCGTCAAGGTTCCGGTTATTATGCGATCAGCATGACGCGCGACGACGTCGTCAGCGTGCAGTACCTGGAGAACAGCCGCAAACTCGACATCAATCCCTTATCCAACGGCGATGTGTCCATAAAACTCATTGATTTATGTCTGGTGAACAAACCCGCGCAAATCGACGTCAATGTCGTCTCGATTCATGCGATCATCGCCGAAATGTCCGACAAAGTGGAGCTCGGAAAATGCATCACGTGCACCCTCCGTCTGTTGGATTCGTCCGGAAGTTTGATGGCCGTACCAAATTTGGATCTCATCGAGATGTCCCATATTCTCGACCAACCCATCGCGAGCGTCGACCGGCTTATCACGCCGATTACGACGATAACTCCTGGGGAATTGCAGTACGTCATCTCCGGCACGGAGTTGGGCAACACCCGGTTGATGTTCTACATTGGCGACCCAGACTATCAGGGGTATGTGGCCAGCGACCCCATAGAGCTGCAGGTCTTCCCGCCGTTGAAGATCATGCCGCGTAATATGATCCTCGCCGTGGGTTCCGTCCTGCAATACACGTCCAAAGGTGGACCGCAGCCAGGATCCGACATGGAGTTCGTCGCTGAGCAGCCGAAAATTGCCGCATTGTGTCTCCATGGAGTTGCAACGGGCGTCGCTGTTGGTCGGACGAAGGTGGCCGCTAAGGCTGTCGGTAGCACGCCAAACGGACTCAAGATCATCTACACGGAGGACGCGGCCGAGCTGCAGGTCATCAATCTCTCGGGGGTGAAGATCGTGGCGCCGGCTGCACGCGTCAAGGTCGGCGCGAAGATCCCAATTTGGGCTGCAGGTCGCCCGGAGCAAATCACCCCGTTGATTCTCGCGACGATAAAGCCGTCGATTATATTTTCGTGGAGCGTCCAGGATGCGCACATCGCACGTATCTACGACATCGTCGAAGGTAGTCGCGTTGAGGGACCAAGTCCGAATCTACCTTTCGTTCGCCTCCTCGGCTTAAGTCCAGGAAGCACGGTCGTTTGCTTGAATGCCACTCTGGTGCGCAACAAGAAGGTGATCGTCTACACCTCCACCTTGGAGGTCGACATTATCGTGCCGTTGATGTTGGTCCAGCCGGACCACGTGGAGGCAAATTCAATCCACATCACGCCGAACTCCCAGACACAACTACGTACAAACGCCGAGGATAACGACTACGAGATCGTTTACAGACTCCTGGGGGATTCCCCCATGTCAACCGATGTGCAGTATAAAAGTCCAGCCACCCAGCATGTAGCGACTGTGACGCGGAGCGGTCTTCTGAACTCGCATGTGCAGACGGGGACGGCCATCATCGTGGCGACCTCCGTGGATGCCACCGGGACGAAGCAGTGCCTGATTATACCCGTGGAGGTGAAGCCGGTGCACTACATGATGTTGTCGTTGGCGTCGAAATGGCAGCTGGAGGCGGCATCCCCCACGTCGTACGTCATCCCGCTCGGCACGGAACTCGAGATCGCCGTCTCGTATTGCGATGCGCTCGGCAACAAGTTGATTGCGACCGGCATGGAGACGAGTCTGAAAACGTCCCGTCAAGATCTCGTTGGGGTTCATCGCAGGTCGAATGATACGTTCACCATCTCCACGCGCAAAGCCGGCGTTACCGTCCTGCAACTCACTTCGGATTGTAACGATCGCATCATGGATTACATCAAGTTGAATGTCACCCAGGTCATTCGCCCCTTCGAGGTAACACCCCCAGGTCTCTCACTACTTCCTTAACTAACCAATTTCGATTTTCAGGACGTCTTCGTCGTCGGTGATGTCTCCTGCTTCTACACCCCGGTGAAAATCGACGATGTCGCCGGCATTTGGTCATCTTCAGACCCCGCAATCCTCGAAATCGATGAATCTACGGGCATTGCAACCGCTATCGCCCCTGGAAAAGCCACCATCTTCCATAGCTACCACCTGGGGGCTCCCGTGCAAGTCACCGTTCTGCCCATACGAGACATTAATTTGGATGCCTTCAACGCGACCTTCACCAACACCCAAGAATTCCGCTTGCCGGTTATTTTGCAAGGAGATGAAACATTGATGTCGATGCGTACGAGGAATTTCTTAGTGGGTTACGCATGCTTCGATCGCTTCTGCTGCGTTGAAACTCCATCACCGATCAATTGCTCCCTAACGTTCGATAACTCAGCGGTTTCAGCGGATTTGTTCGACGTACGCGCTGGGTTCGATCCGGTGTTAGGGAAGCATTATTGCAGCATTGCTCCGAGGACGTCTGCAGTTCAGAGTGGACACACTCTTCCCAAATCGGACGCGTACTTGATGATAACAACGGATCGGTGTGACGTGTCCGCAAAACAAATCAAATTGAATTTCGTACCTGGCGTGCAGATACCTGAAGATGTCACCTTGGATGGGAACACCTTCGCCGGGACCCTGACAATCTACGGTGCCCCCAATGCGTTGGAAACCCTCATCGTGAAGTCCCAAAACGAGAATATCCTCCAGGTGGGTGGGCGCAGCCTCGACGGCGCGAAATTGACCTACACCGTGCAGTTGAAATCGGTGGACAACATCGACATGTACAAAGACAGCTTGTTGTTAAACGTGGAGGCGGAAACCAGCAACCAGAAGCTAACCGTAATTACACCCCTTTGACTACCTTTATACGTATACTAAATCGCTTTGTTTCAGGTGGGTGTGAAGGTGGACGATGCAAACACAGCGACGTGCGGTCCGCAGAAGAAGTCGCTACTGAGTGTGTTACACGCGAACCGCGTCATGCTGAGCATCGTCGTCGGATTCGCCATCATGGTCTCACTGTGCGCGTACAGTAAGTCGACGCGCGCGCGTTGTTTTCGTTCGGCGAGTTAATTAACTTGTGTTTTAGCTTACCTGCACTACATCCAACGGCAGCAGCCGATCAACGTGAACATTTGCCCGAGCCCGTCGTCGCCGCATCACCAACGCAGCTCCCACGATCGTTCCTCGCGCGTCCTGGACGCCACGCACACGACTGCACCGCTGGATCATTCCTGCTATTGCACACGGAGCCCGGAAATCCGCCGTAATCGGCGCTACTTGTAATCGAATCGATCCTACACCTGTTTTGTGCCTTTTCGACTCACTGGTTTGGTTTCATCCGAACCTACGAAGAACGATGAAATTTCAGTTAGAATTGATACTTTGAGTTTAGTTTCGATGCAATTGTCTCGAATCTTGAATCTGCGACTTTCAAATTTAGTGTTGTGAATATATCTATCGAATCAAACAAATGTCGCTGCATTGTACATATTAGTGTGATGTATGTATGATTGATGTTGAGAGAATACTCTGTTGAAGTTTAAACGTGTTCATTTCGCATTTTTTATAAAATAAATTGACTAGTTGAATATTTGCTTGTGCGTCAACAAACAACCAGGAAATTTTCGCATACCTTTAATGCTTTTGTATCGTCATATATGTTCAGATAATATCTCTATATAATATCGTATCTATAATATATTAATTATTTAAGAGAATAATTAATACTCTTTTTACTCCTTTAAAGCTATGCAGCAATATATCAATTTGTTTGTATCAATTTGATGACGATAAGAATCTCCCAAGGGGCACATTGTTTACTAATCAGGCAAATTCCAAGCTTCAGGTAGATGATGAATCACTAAACAACCTCCCCCTCAGTCAATAACAACGGAAAGTAATTAAACTTAAAGTGGCAGTTAGAACCACTACAAACGTAACGTAACGTATAACATGGGGACGGTTTCCGTTTCCGGAAAACTCCCTCAACACCGATTACACTTGTATAGAATATATAATATGCGTACTCTGATAGAGGACAGTTGATAGATCTCCTTAATCGATGCAATTTACTCGCTAACAATATGTATATGTTCATTTATCCTTATCCGCTTACGGCTAAATAGTTTATAGCTTATTTGGTAATCACATCACATTCAAGTAACAATTTCCCAACTGTTTTTTTGGACCAAATTTGTTTATAGAAATGTTATATATGTTTGTATAATTGATACCACTCTTCTTTGCTGTATTTGTTTGTTCCAACGAGAAGTTTGATGTGATTTTTGTCTCGCATTTTGTTGAAACCCGGAAATATGAAACCATGAAATAAGTTTGCAAACAACTAGAGACATTTTAGTTGGTTACTTCTCATTAACATTTCCCGGAAGTGAATTTAGTTGCTTCTTGCTGAAATTGCAATCTGGTTTTAGGTGAAGGATGGAGTTAAAAGTTGCGAAGAAATGTTCAGGAAATGAGTGATTCACCAACATATTCGCTGAATTTGTACTTTGCATTCATCTTCCATGAAAGTTTCATTTAATTGCCAACAACAAACTATATCGATTTCGTTGGAAAAAGCCCGAGTTGATTTAAACTTGTTTAACAAGCTATAAAATTAGTTATAAATTATTTGCATCGTAAAAATCCCGGATTATAAATTCTGACTGAGAAATAAATCTGTTCCAGATTGCCAGCTTGTAAATTAATTAATTAATGTGAAACACGAAATAAAAAGGCAGTACAAAGAGTTTGATTGCATTAATTAATTAATGCCAAACAAACAAACAAACAAACGAAGCAAATGAAATTACAAATGAACTATCGCAGTAAAAACAGCTTCTCGAGAGGAAAGAAAAGAAAACATCCGTGAACTAATTAGACAAATGGATAGAAATCAGACGTCGACGAATGATCAACAAATTTCCCGAGTGTAAAAACCTCAAGGATGTCATGTAACATCAATCCAACTCGACTCAAACTTGGACATTGGAACAAACCATACGCTGACGACTTTGAAGAGCATAACACACACGATCTTTCATGTGTTTTGTTTGTACATTTAGCCATCCTATAAATAGCTGACCGACAGACGGCGTTTACAAATGAATTCACGTACTTAATTAATTGTTTGGCGCATGTTGCACATTAATTTCCGGCGCCTCAAGAGATGAGAGGAATTACTTAACAGTTTACTCGCATTAGCTTCTAATAGCACAGGATATACCGAGTGGATTCTTCAAATCATTAATTGCAATGTTTAAATTGCAAAAACTTTCTACTATCAAGTTGCATTTCTGTCAGAAAGAAAAGTCATTGTCAAAAACAGAAGAAAACTGTTAATGTTTTCCAAATGCATCATTGGTAATGATGTAAAAATGACATCAAATCAGGATTATATGATTTGAATACGTTGGATTGCCTATATACAAATTGTTTATGATATTAAAAATCCACCCGATATATGTAGAAAAAATACAATACGTACAAGTTCCCCTCACATTCTCATTCATGCACTCGATAAAGTCTTCTCGAGGCGAGGATAAATCATGCTTGGTGCGATTTATAAATATCTTCGCACGATTTACAGCATTTCTATGTATCTATAGTAGGATAAACACAGTTTATACGTTGATATCGCTTAGAGCGTTACTTTGTTCATTTGCATTTCCTTCGTCGTTAATTAATTAATTGTTTACGTCTAGGTGGAGTGCGCTTAATTGGATGCGCAATGCAAGCGGATATCCAGCGCGTCGGTTGGAGATCCCGTGGAAAAGATCATTAATTCTATGGCAAAAAGCTCGGGTTGTTCGTAAATCGAATCAATGACAGCGTGGAATTTACAAATGATGTGCACGAAATCAATGCAAAATAGGAAAACCTAGAAATCAATTGATAATCTAGATCTAAAACAAAGAAGTTAATAAATGTTGATCAGGACAACTTTCAACTGCAAAAAATCAAATAGAAAATAATAAACAAATGAATAGAAAATAATTGACAAATGAATGCAAAACAAGCAAGAAAACAATTGACCACGAAAACAAATGAAGCAGCAATGAAATATAGAGCCTTAATTGTAGAAAATAAATAGTAAGTCGAATTCTGAGTGTTCGTAACCCGAGCTAGCAAGCAAAAGCATGAAAGCAATAATGACAATTATTATACAACCATGGATGGCGGGATGTTGCTCTGGTGGTCCCTAATTTGTGTCGCAAAATCGCCAGATTCACACATGAAAACAGACGGCTAACAATTCGGTTGGAATTTGTGCGCGAATTTTGCCGAATTCGACCAGCGGAAATAGAGAGTAGAGGGCGAAAAAGCTTTACAATACATTCAGCAATTATTGTCCGTTGATTCACAAAGAACGCACCACGTGGAGAAGAAGCAGCACGCAGAAGAAGATCACGCATGAATGCGCGTATACAGAAAGATTCAGCAGCACCAGCACCAGCTTCGCTCAATGTACAAACGTTTGCGCAAGTGTTGCGTTGTTAGCGGCCGCTTGCGCGTCGTTAGTCGATTAATAATAGTTGTAATAGTTGTTATCTTACTCTCTGAGGCAGGTTAATTGATAAGGGGGGCAAGGAAGGACCGAATCACATATCGTCGGGCGGCACGCGTCCCCGTTCGTACGACCTCCACGCCTTTTGCTCTCCTCGTAGACGCGTCCTTATCGCCGGAAGAAGCGGAACAGTCCGCGGCCCTTCTCGGGCGGCGGCGCCATCAGCATCGGCACCTGGTTCTTGTGCGTGATGTGAATCTGCGGACGAAATGCACAACGTGAGGATGGTATGAGGTGCATGCGTGTTGTGTGCTTACGGTCGTGGGAGGTTGCATCCATGGCTCGCCGTCGATTTGCATCGGGAACGTCTTCTTGGTTTTGATGACGACGGAGGAGCACTGCGCGAGCCGGCGGCCGCTGGCGGTCAGCCCGGTGCGCACGCGTCCCATGTGGAGGCAGTTCTCCAGGCCGATCACTTCGATCAGCCCGTCGCCGATGTCTGAAACAGCACGCGCAAATCAGTTGAGTCCCCCATTCATGATGTTTGAATGCATAATGCATCGCGTTGAATACGTCGGCATTCAGGCGATAATTGCATTTTCCTGTTTAATGGCGGCTACAATGTGGCGCCACTCTAGTGGGAGAAATCGTAAGCTTCCCAATAGAGCTGGCCTTGCAAATATTTGCCAAATTGTTATCAGCCTACTAGAGTCGCCACGAAAGGAAAAAATGCGTTACCTTGGACGGCGACGCTGAGGTCGACCGAATTGAAGCTATGAGTGCTCAACTCCTTCTGCTTCTTCTTCTTCTTGGTGCTCTTCTTGCGCCGCGAGCCGGAGAGATGTTCGCCCCACAGATTGGAGCCGCCGTGCGTGTACGGGATGTTCAACAGCGCGATGCCCTGCAGCGGCGAGCCGTTCGCCAAGTCCAAGGAGACGTTGTCGCACTGCGTAACGAGAAAGACGATATTATGTGCGTTGGCCGGGCAATAACTCACGCCTGTCGCGCGCGCATTATGTGCGCCCGATGCGGTGGATGTTATTTGCGAAAAAATCCAATTCGCATCTAAGAATAGCTTCAGCATGCCACCCACCAGAGAGACTCTTCTGGGGGATTACATGAAGTTATTACATGGAAAAAGATATAAATACCCTTGTTTGCTATGTGCCTGTGCACTTCCTGGAGCATATTGCAAGTATCGATTACACGCACGGGTTGTTTGATTTCACAACAATCAGCACGGCTCAACAATTAAATGCACACGACAATTGAATGCAACAAAATGGCCGACTCACTGACAGTAATAAAATTTCTGTAGTTCCGCTATACGCCACAGGTGGCGCTGTCATGATTGGTGGTATAGTATGTTTAGTTGACTCTGGCAATTAACTTGTTAATTATCCCAAAAATAAAAACGTAACGAAATGATCTTCCTATCAGAATTAAATCATCCCCTAGATGTCAATTGAAATGCAAATGATTTTTTTATAAATTGGCTATTTAAAATTTCATCGATATGATTAAAGTTCAAAGTCAAATTCATGCACTGTACCAGTTGACTTATTAGTTCCACCAAAACCCAATGGTGGCGCCACTTCGAACATAAGTATAGTCAATTTATTTGACTCTGTGAATCAAATTATGACTTCTTGTAAAACAAGAAACAAATAAAGAGAAGAAAATTAATAATTTTCCTACCACAATTAAATAATTGCAAGATTAAATTGAAATATAGCAGGTAACTTTAAAATTCTGTCGATACGACTAAAGTACATAGTCGAATGAATGTACTATACCAGGACTCGTCTCGGTTCAGGCAAAACATAATGGGGGCGCCACTAATTGCAAAAAGTAATTGCAAACAAAATAAGTTGTTTGAATTACGAGAATTCATTGGATTCGTGCGGTTTTCATTCGGCGGAATGAAATGAAATGAACTCCGGATTCGAATTGGCCGCTTGAGAACGAACACGTTCGCGCAAAGTACGTATGTATGTTAGGGGAACTTACGACAATCTCGATATCCTCGTGGAGATTCTTGCAGGAGGCGGCGAACTGCTCCGACGTGGCGTACTCAAAGTACCAAAGTTTGTTCTTCATGCGACTGTTGAACTTCTCCGGATTGCGCTCGCGCTCCAGATGGAATTTCACACAAATTGCGGCGTCCTGCAACACGCGCGCCGCATGTAATCGGCTTTGCCGCATCTCGACATATTTACGTGTGCCGGCAAGTGCTCGTCGTCTCGAGCAATTTGCCAACGAGGGTATCATAAGATGGCTACGTACCACGCCGATGGAAAAGTAGTTGTTGATGATGTTGTAAGGGATGCGCGTGTCGGCCTGGGTCATTCCGGGTTCGGGCGGCGACGTGTCCGACAGTTCGATCAACCATCTGTCCAGCATGACCGGAGAGGCGCGTGCGATCTTATGCAGCAACTTCTGCACGGATTCGCCCTCGTAGCCGCCGCCCCAGCGCAGGCAGCGCGCCAGGTCGTTTCCGGTGCCCAAGGGGATGACGGCCACGGCCGGCTGGCAGTCCAACTCCACTTTATCTACGTGAAAATACAAAAATATGTGTAAATGCAATGAAACACCTCCATAGAGTTTTGGTGTATGCTTGGCTACCTACCCATCGTCTCCAGGATCCAGCCGACGGTGCCGTCTCCCCCGCAGCAGACGACTTTGAAGTTCGGCACGTCCTTGAAAAGGTTGAGCCCCTGCATGGGCCCGCCCGTGGCGAGGTTGTGCACCTGGCGCGGATTGAGAATGTACTGAAACTTACGAAGGATGCGTCCACCTTGCCGCCCCCCAGATTTGGGGTTGATGAAGACGAGCAGCGGACACGAATTCGGCGTCGTCGTGATCTGGAAGGACATCGCCGGTTGCTTTGTTGCTTGTCCCTGGAATAACATTGAAACTGAGCTGACAAAATGGCGGATGATCACGGAATTTGCTTACGTTATCGTGGCCATACTTAGAGCCGCGTTTCTGCAGGGATTTCTGCCGGTCGAGGACGACGGGGCAGATCGCCGTTGGGGGCAGAATATGGACAGCGTGCTCACCCATTCCGCATTCGGCGCGCACCGACGATACGCACTTATTGTGCAGCTGCAAACAAAACACTTTTCACCTCAAGCAAAGCAAACTTACGACGCTTCATTTTTAGGTTAGACACGTTTTGCAAATATTTAGTTCACTACTAGGAATGCAGATGGCGCAAGTGTCTCAACTTTTAGTTCCTTGGAAATACTGTAGGTGGAGTCACATCTGTAACCTTTGAGTATTTCCGCGGGATGTTTCAAATATGTCAACCAGCTTAGAGGAAAGGATGTCTGCAATGAGATTTGGCGAATGGAAGCGGAGTACTCACAGTAATCTGACACCATCGACAGTGCAATCCGGTGATGCCGCCCTTGACGGGCTTCCGACATCTGGCGCACTTCCCGTGGCAATTTCCCTCGACCCAGTGATGCTGGAGCGTCTGCTGCGACTTCTTGCTTTTCACGTAGGTCGCTATGCAACTTGCTGGTGCACGTTGCACGCATCGTTCATGCACAGTGTATTTGCAAACTGCAACAAATGGGACAATTGTTATTACATGGTTTGGGCGCCATTTTGTGGTACTTCCGGTTGAAGTATTGCGCCAAATGCTGTATGTCATTATTATGTCGCAATTGTAATGTTAAAATAGATGGTTTCATCAAGTCTTACTTAATTATGTATCCGCCATTTTGTGATATTTCCGGTTGTGATAAAAATCTTTAAATGAAGATATCTTTTGAACGGATTGTCTTACAGACATGAAAATGGCGTCAAAAATTGCGTCTGAACATAATCTAACTAATTTCCAGACATTAATAATGAAATATATGGTTCTTCCTGGATGATTTTGTATCTCTAGACTTACATGTGCAACATAATCCCTTTTTGCCGAGCCCCACGAGCATATTGAGACACAAGTTGCAATACGCCGGCCGACTGAAATGCTTGAGCCGCCACAGATGGTTCCCATCCTCTTTGACATTCGTATCCAGCCCAAGAAGGACGAGTAGCGGAATGGTAGTCAACCCACCTCGCTTCCACTCCTCCAGGGAGACGGTGCCGTCGGCGTCGTAGTCAATCTCGACCATCATGTCCTGCAGGATCTGCAACCGCAATTCTCCATCATATACCACCCTCCGTACAACCCACCACGTGGGGGATACGCACCGGTTTCAGTTCGGAGACGTCCCAGCCGAGGTACTCCGCGACGGTCATCATCTGGTTGACGATGCTGTCCATTTCGTTCGTATCCAGGACGCCATTTCCGTCGGTATCGTACAGCCGGAACATGACTGAAAGCAAATAAATGTCAGAACGTGGAGTTGGGAAAATGGGGACTTACATTCCAGTTTGTCTTCGGGTCGACCCGCCTCCAGGAGCGACAGGTAGCAGACGATATCCTTAAGGGAGACCTTCACCTGGTGTACGTCGATCGTGCTCGGACGCCGCACGATGTGCCGAACTTCAGCTATATAGAAAACACAGGAGGGTTACATCCGCCATCTGTCGGATAGTAGGGGTATTTACCTTCAAGCTTGCCGTTGTTAACCAGCAGGGAGTTATTCGATTTGCGGGATGAATTCCGGGACACCTGGCTGTGCGATGGGGAGGAATCGGTGCTCTTTTTGCCCAGGACCTCGTGACATGAGTATGACGTATGTGTGATGGTCAGCATTGGATGAACAGTTCCTGAAACATGCCACAATTTATTAGTTTACATATGTGGACAATAGGGGGTGACTCTGTTTCACGACTTCCCCTTTTTACCGATAGATGGCGATGTGGTATCTTCCCTCTATTAGTTTGTTAGTACATTTATCTTAGTGGAAGTATCAATAGCGCCATCTATCAGCGAATAGAGAAGTTATATTCGTTTATGGTACTATTTGAATGATTTCTAACCTGTCTTCGCACGTGCTGTCGACGTGTCACTATCGGAACGATGATGGCCGAGCAATTTCTCGCTGAAATCGTGGAATTTCTCGGCGATCATCTCGCCGTACGTCGCCACCTTATCCGTGCTGACGCAAATCTTGCTGGTGTCGACGGGTTCACAACAGGAATTAACATTCGGCGTGGAACCTAACGACAATACACACAATAAGTGTCAGAATGCGAGCTTGAGACGTGAGATGGCAGCACTTGAAACGCAGCATTATATGTCAACGAGGGGATGTTGAGCTGCGGTGATGTTTGTAAAGTAATTAGGGACAACAAGTTGACTCTACTCCACCCCCAACCACCACCACTTCCAACCACTTCGCAACTTCCCGTTGCGGTGGCGGCGAAAACGAAATAGGAGTGGGGGAGGGAGGCGTGCTGCTGGGCAAACAAGACGCGCGGCTTGTTGGCGACTCGAGGATTAACTTCCTTGCGGGCAGCGCACGGACACAACACCAGAGGGAGCTGGGCGCGTAAAGTTTGACTTGTTGTGTGCGCCAACTACTTTCGGCCGACGGGATGAAATGAAATGGAAGAATTACTAATAGAAGTTGTGTAGTTGGAGGGTTGTTATAAGTAGTTTTCCAAAGTGCGTTATGCTGCACGTGTCAAATGCAAGAAAGGGGAGGGGGGCGAATGTTGGAGGTTAGACAATGCAAAATGTGAAATGTTACGAGTTCATTTTCAACACGTACTGACGTAATTTGTTTCTAAATGTTAGGTTGACATCAGCCACACGCCGTTTGGGGGCGCTGTTGTTTGACAGATGTCTACAAGTGACACTAGTATGTGACAGCTGTCATTTTTTGATTTTTGTCCGTTACACTTTGATAAAAAATGAAAGAAACGTTAATATTTTGATGGTACCAATTTTTTCCAGAAATTCCCGGAATTTTTTGATTTTGAATTCTGGAAAATCCTCAGGATAAAATTTTCATGAATTTCCAGTGAATTTTATCAGCTTCCAGTTTTCATTTACAACTGGGGATATTGAATTAGTGGTTTTGCTGGTCATCCTGGATTTCGTGTCAGTGAAATATCATCCCGGAAACAATTGCAAGTTGCAACCCGAATGAAAAACGGGAACACGTGACGTTTGCGGTATTTTCATTAAGCGTATATGCCTCTGACATGTTCCTAATTGTCCGTTTAATTAATCCAAATGAAAATGTAAAATGCGAGAAAAAAATTGCAAAAAACGGGATAACTGATGACGTCACATTTAATATCCCTGGAAAATGACCTCCAGGTCCCCGAATGCGTACGTGTCCATTGTCGTACGACATCATCGCATAATTAAATACTATCCTAGATGGCGCATTCCAGGACTCTAATAGCAATGGCGTCCCGTTTTCGCTTCCTGTTTATCCCGATATTGCGCGTTGATATACGCACGAAGCGTACAATGTGTGCTTTCATATCGTATGTTTCGTATGGGCGCATCTGCACGTCGAAATTTCGCGGACATGCCGATTCCGGGAATGCGGCGACAAAATGCGTAATATTCCCGGAAGAGTGCATGCCTTTCCCCCTCCCCTCCCCTATGCTCTTCCCGCCACGCTCCAAGCGTTCCGCTTTGAATGCCGCGAATTTTCGCAAGGTAAAACTCATCGGATTACGCAGCCTCACGTGAAGCGTGCGACGCCGCGCTGCTCGCAAATCAATGGGGGCGCTTCAATCACTTCGTTTGGCGGTTGCTTGCCAGCCAGGATATTTAATTTGTGCATGTTCACGGAAACGCTGGCTGGATTTTTTGGATTCTTTTATGGGAGGATTTGATTTCTCCACAATTCAGTGATAATTCATTGTGTTCCAGATTGATTCTGAAAAGGATCGTTTTTCTCAGTAATCAATGAGGGCGCTCGAAGCAAAATTCAAAGTGAAAATCATTGAAATCCTTGAATTATCCTCAAAAACCTAATTTTAAAATTTTGTAAATGTTGGATTTGTCACAAAACAATGAGGGCGCTTCAATCGCATCATGGAAGGATTAATATTTGATTTGCCAACGGAAATATTTTCAAGGAATTACAATGATAATAGAATACCTAACAATAAATAAGATTGAAGCAATCTGGTTTTAGGTTGATTATGTGATTGTTGAATTTGTCACAAGAAAATGAGGGCGCTTTAAACAAAAAAAAAAAATTCTCACCTGTCCGATTCTTATTGTGCGATGTGATTGCTGCGCATGCCGTTGTCGAACTCAAAACGGCCATTTCCTTGAACGCTTTGCCATCGACTTTGACAGGTCCTTGTTTGACGAAGGACAAAAAAAGATGGCGGCCCAGTTCTTCCGGTGTGCGCACCTCGAGGAATGTATCGAGGAAGTTGCAGAACTCATCAAAATCAATGTCCTGTAACAATAAAAATCCATACATTAAAAAATGTACAAAAAATATTTTAACAAAAATTATTTTACTAAAAATGATTTCACAAAAAAATATTTTACAAAAAAAATATTTTACAAAAAATTATTTTACAAAAAAATATTTTTCAAAAAATTATTTTACAAAAATATATTTTTCAAAAAATTATTTCACAAAAAAATATTTCGCAACAAATTATTTTACAAAAAATTATTTTACCAAAAAAAGATTTTTCAAAAAAAAAAATTCAAAAAAAAAATTAATTTATAAAAAAAACAAGTGATCTTATAAACAAACAAAAAATCAATTAAATTCCTTGTGTTTGCAATAAGAGGAGATTGCAACAACAAAGGAAAAACATTGTCCTTTCCAGGAGGGAGGATGCGAAGGAACGAGGGACGTAAAGGGGAAATCACTAATTATCCTTTTTAATTAATAACATCGTTCGCCACTCGACGAACGCCGGCGAAATATTAACGCTGATGGCAAGGATAACGTCGGCTGGATGGATAGCAACAAATATAATTAAACAGGAAAATGCCTCCTGTCTCGAGAATATTATCGGGATTACTTTGTTTGCATGCTGGAAAAACTATGCTTTTGAAGCAAAGATCCCGGATGTTTGAATTTCAGCTTCGTTGTCTTCGTTGGGAAATTCAGGAAGTAATTATTCAAGGATTCAAGATTTAATTTTCCTTTTTTAATAATCAATCAATTGGAATATTTTTAATTTCGTATTTTTTAATCATTTTTAATCATTTTTTAGCAACATTTTCAATCATTGAAGTATAGACTGAAAATTAATTAAATATATGATTTTGTCATTTAGAAACTTTTTGAATGTCCTGAAAGTTTATTTGTTCTGGAATTATTTTAAATTTGTATTTCTATGAACAAAACTAAAATTCCTAGGAAAATATATTTATAAATTGTTTTTGTCATCTGAATTATTATTAATGAATTATTATTTTTAATGAATATGAACAGAAAAATATATATGCAAATTTGCAAACAGAAAATCATATCAACAAAATTCTATTTAATTAATAGATTTTTGGCAACCTCAATAATTCGACCAACAAGCATCATTTTCCAACGTGAATTTCATTTAACAATTAACAACGAGGCTGGAAATGTTTCAGCCAGCAATTTTCAGAATTTAGCTCCAATCAACAAACGCGAAATTTAATGCGGGCACGTTTGACGCCTGAATAAATTGGAAAGCTTCCTGTTGGACCATTCTGGAAAATGCAACCAGAGAGTCGACGTGCAAACATCCAGCCAGCATCAAACATATCAGCGTATTGTTGCACGCGAATAATAGTGAACAATCAGCAACAATGTGAAACAAAGAAGTGCGCAACGCCGACAGCGAAATTCCATTCCGAATGCCTTTTTGTTGTTCGTGTGTTTTGCCCCGCTTTGTGTTTGTGTTTTTCTGTTTTCCGGTTTGTACTTCCGGACGGGTGAAGTAAATGAATTGATTTGCGATGTAAATAACAGGAAATTTACGAAATTTTGATTAAATATTTGACTTGTAAACTTTAATGAATAAAGGCTACGATTTCGATTTTGAAGTTTTGAATTGAAATTATTTTTCAAATTGTTTAATTTTAACACAATTTTAACATGTTCCAAAAAAACTCGAAAATAAAAATATCCATAAATGGTACCAAAATTTCTTAGAAAAATATTCACAACAAATAAAAATACCACTTCAGGATTTTGATCCTTGGAAAATTCAAGTCTAGAAAGTAGTTATTTTTTGGGAAATTTCGTCCTGAAGGACGAAACATGTTGATCCTTAAAATTGCAATTTCAGAAGCAATTGAACTATTCAGAAAGAAGTAATCGAAATGATTCCGGATGGAAATGAATTCCATCCATATGTGACACAATATCGAGAGGTCGCTACTGTCGCTGTGGTGGAAATCATTACTGTGGTCGGCCCGGCAATTGGCCCCTAAATCACGTGGAAACCAGAGACGCGTTGATTGGTACGGATTTCCAATTTCAAATCGAATTGCCAAATTTCCATTTTGATTGATTCCCAGAAGAAATCTGCACTCGAATAAAACCGATACTTTCAATCAAATATCCAATCAAATTATCCTTGATCTTAATCTTACAAGTGAATTATCATTAAAAAGACATCAATTTTTATCCTTAAAAGAATTCTGGAATTGGAGATAATTTCGTAAAATAACCAAAAAAATAATCATCGAAACTTTTACAACAAAGATAACAAAGAAAAAAAGTTAGAGATTTCTCCGTTGGGAAATTATCCTGCGGGATAGTCCTTCAATGACGTCATTGCCTGGAAGCACTTCCGGTATTATTGGCGTTTCGTCTGACGTCACAATAAACTTAGTGACGTCGTCATCGACATTGACGTCATCATCGAAGGTAATAAATTTTTGGTGATATCAGAACAAAAAGCCGACTGTCCCGGTTGGAGAAAGAACAGAAACGGGAACAGTGGGAAAATAGGTCGCGAGTGGTGACGTCAGCAAACGTTTTGTAGGTTAGACGGATATAAATTTACCCCCTCCAGTTTTACCACCATGCGGGCTATTTTTCATTCATTAATTTTATTATCTCAATTCATTATTTTAATTTCTTCATTCAACATACTTCAATTAAATCTTTTTTTTACTGGGGAAATTTTTAATTAAAATTTTCAGTTTTGAAATAAAAAAATCAAATTTTTCTTAAAAGGATTATCAAGATTATCCTAAAATTTTCAGCAGATTTCACTAATAACTGGAAAATTTTTCTTGGAAAAGATTTTCTCATTCATATTTTTTCAAGTTTACATTTTTTTTTCAAGAAAAAAAAGGACTGAAGTGATTCAATTAGGAAATTCATCGAGAGTACTTCCCTCTAGATTGATTTATGCCATCTTCAGTTTCGCGAGTCCTTGATACAGGACCGTACTCAACGTATAAATCCGCATCATAAGTATACAACAACAAAAAAGCAGAAAAGTACGACTCTGCATGGGAAAACCTTGTTGCGAATTTCCGTACATTTCCCATTTCGTACGTGCCGCAATTCCATCTCATTACGGCGACGTTTTATTGCCACCCCCACCCCACCAGTTCCCCCACCACTCCTATCCTTGCGGTGACCTCATTCGCGTAAACATTTCAATTATCAGTGAATTATTTATTGTCATTATGCACGACGATCACTCACTCGACTTCATCTTGCACATCGTGTCCATAAACCACATCCCCACCCCTCTTCCTATCTTTTTCCCCTTCCCCTTCCCCTCTTCATAGTCCTGTGGAACTTGCGGGAACGTGTGACAAAAGCAACGCGGGCCGGAAATTCGGCCGGAAAACATCGACGCGGGCGAAATGCGATAAGAAAGGTCAAGAAGGCATAACCCGCAGAGATATGATGACTAGGGGGGAGGGGGGATGAATCGAGAGGTATTTGCGAAGACATGCGGCGGGGAGAAATCGAAAGGAAAATGCGAAAATTCGTGCGGGCTCCGAGGTCAGAAGCGCACGCGAAACCCAATCCAAATAAAACTTATGGAAACGGTGTTACAGGGTGAATTTTGTATGTTGTGGTTCGTTCGACTAGTTGGTAACAGATGGCAGCACGACATCATCCCATAGAGATAAAATCGCAGTGATGGATGGGAACGTGATTGATATTCTTGGGGGAGGTGATCGTTTAAAAAATGAAGGGATGACAGTTTTTTTTATCGCGAAGGAGTTGAATTTGCCACGTCATCAACAAAATCCTACGTCATCAACAAAATGCTACGTCATCAATTTTTTAAACATAATTCATAAATTACCACAAAAAAATATATAAACTGATAAGTTTTTAAATTTCTAACTTTTGAAAAATAATGTCAGGATATTATTATGAAATTATCATTAATTTTAAAATATTTTGTTATAAATTTCATTTCTGGAGGTGTAAATAAAAAAATTAAAAAAATTTCTCTAGAGAATATTTTGGTAACTTTTGGATTAAATTTTTTTTTTTTGAATTTTTTTGATGATCTAAATATGTGAACGTCCTGTATATAAAGGATAACGGGCACAATCTTAACAGCCTGCCACGCAATCACAAGGAGAAGTGAAAGGGACGTTCGAAGACGTCCCTCTATCGTTCTTCGCACGCAGGACAAAAACCGGGAGACGCGACGATGAACGCATGTTGGGGGCGGCAGATGGCGGAATGAGTGGAGTGGGGGAAGGAATGGTCGGTGTCGATGGTGACGGCAAGGACGATACACGTCGGTCGACCTCCACGCAGGATTAAATCTAACCGAAGAGTGGGGGAGGGATGGCAACACTGTCCGAATGATACCGACAACAATTTGTTTGCCTTCCACGTCCTGTTTGTATCCTTGTATCCTTTTCTAGGTGATTTTCGTTGATTGGTGTTTTTCACCACTTCGATCAGTCCACATTGAAAGAGTGGGGGGTGGTTATGAACTGGATGAAAAATATTTTTAAGGAGGTAATTTTATTGGTGGCGCCATCTAGCTGGAAATAGTCTAAGTTTTTGTGGGGTTTTTCAGCGCCACCTGGATTTAATGATGTTCAAAATTTATTGAGAAATAAATATTTTCATTCTAATATTTCAAAGGATATTGATGTTGGACGTTTGAATGATTACAATATCAATATCAATACCAATAATAATAATAATAATAATGATGATAAACGTCGGATGTGAATTGGAAAACGAAGGAATTGAAAATGCGAGCACGAGGAGGATCGACAACGTGGCCGTATCTCGCGCATTGTTGCCGCACCCCCGGAGTATTTGACGTATGACGGGGCGCAATATTGAAGTGATGATTCGGCATTCAAGTGACTGCCGCCGCCACCACCGCCTCCATGATGGTGGCTGGCGGCGGCGGTGGCTGGCGGTGAGTGGTGGCGGTGTGGGGGTGGATGGAAGACGCGCCGACATAAATTGACATAAATATCTATCGCACGCTACATCGGACATTGTATATAATGCTCGCCGGTTGACACGTTTCGCATCTCAAGCGTGCATCAAGGTTCAACAAACGTATCGCGAAACGTTTGCCTTGTTTCGCATCACTTGTTTCAGCAATTTTCAATTTTTGGGGTTTTTTTATCTGCATGAAGCAAAAGATGTGATTCGTTTTGTATCAAGTAGTGATAATTATCCTGGAAATATACTTTTTGGAATTTGAAGTCCTTTCAAAATATAAAATTAGCATAAGTTTCAAAACTATCAACAATTGTTTAGATAAGATATAATAAATTTGTGTAGTTGTTAAAAAAAATTTAGACAAATCGTCTTGTTTAATCCTTAATATTTTTTACTATAGAGTATTGCATAGGCATTATTTAAAATGAGAATTAGCAATTTGTTAAAAAATGCAAAAAAGATGACAAATCTTTGATCATGGTTCTGTGGAATGATAAAAACTTCTGGAATATTCCAGAACCGTATACATATATTACATATATACATATATTTTCTTGTATTTGAGAGTTTTCAGGATAGTAAAAAATAATGTTTCTTAAAAATATTATTGAAAAAATAAATTTCTTCCATAAAATTGTTTTTTTTTTCTATATTGAAAATCTCTTTTATTTTAGAACTTAAAAAAAATCGTCCTATTTGATCCTTAATATTTTTGAACTCTTTGAATTGTTCAAAATAAAATTTAACTAAAGACTAGTTAACAATTTTTATAAACTAATTAACTATGAAATGATTTAATATTTTATTCGATCCCATATTTACTTCCAAAAAGTTTGGAAATCCTCATTTACAAATCCATATTTTTTGGTTCTTTGTTCATAAAAAGTTAACTATTTTAGATTTTTTAGTGATAAGGAAAAAATTAAAGTTCTATACTTAATTATACAAATTTTAGGGAAATTTGAATATCTTCCATAAAATTAAATACTTTTTGTTCAAAAATTTTTTTGGATGAACTTTGAAAATAAATTCTTGATCCTTAATATTTTGTTTAAAAATAAATATAACAAATCAATTTTTATTGAATTCTATAATTTTTCTTTCAAAACTTTGGAAACTCTTTTTTATTTAATTTCAGATAAATTAAGAAATATTTTTCTGGAATGAAGTAATATTTTTCGAAAAAAATATGAATTCCTTTAAAAAAATGTTTGAAATACAAATTTTTAGTTTAAAAACACGTTGATCTTTTCTGATCCTTTGAAATTATAAAAATTTCAAGGAATATTCAGAATATTACAACTGTATGATTTACTTTTTTGGTGATAGTAAAAAATATCTTCATAAAATAAATATAGGAAAATATGAATGATTTCCATAAAATTAAATTTTAATGATTAAAGTCCTGTTTAATCCTTATTATTTTATTACATGTGCAAATTGATTAAAATGAAATCTAACAAATAATTAAATAACTTTCAGTTATGAAGCTAATAGCAATTTTTTTATTAGATTCTATAATTTTTCTCTTAAAAGTTTATAAATCATTTTGTTTAAACCCATTGCCAATATGTTACAAATATTTTTTTTTTGTCTAGAACAGGGTAATAGAAACAATTTACTAGAAGTCGTAATAAGAATATATATGTTTAAAAATTTCTAGAAAAGTCAGTAATGTAGAATATTGTTCATAAGAATTTTTTAATATGATAAATCTAAAATTCTGACATTTTTGTTAGGTATTTTGAACCAATTTTTGTATCCCTTAGAAAAATATCAGTTGGTACCCTAAAAATCAGCCTTATGTTGAAAATAATTCTAGTTGAAAAAAAAAAGAAATTATGAAAAAATTCTGCAAATTTTACAATTCAAATTGGAATCTTTTTTTAGGAATTATATTTTTTTATATGAAATGAAATAAAACACCATGATTGATATTACCACAAAACAAGATATCAAATCATCAAAAGCAATATTACATGAATGATTAAACTCAACATCAAATTTCAATGGAGCAATTCGCGTTTGAAATTCGAAACATATATGATGATATCGAATATTGATTGGCACATGTAACGCATGTAGCTGTTCAATAAATAATCATCACGAATATGTTCGCATGCGATTGGAATTGGTCTGAATGAGTTACTTGATGACATGAATTGATTTATTATGTTTAGTCTGCAAGCAACCGAATGCTCGCACACGAATGCGAATAAGTAAGTCATCGATCGACCACAATATTGCCAAAAATAATTCCGCTAATTGGGCAAGTTAGTACTCAATTTATTTGCTGATCTCCGCAAGGAATTTCAAATATTTTATAGAGTCTCATGCTCCTATGCTCCATTAGGTAATTTATTGTCGTAGGTTTAATTAATTAAATTAATTGCTCGTTACATTTAAACGATGTGTTCGGCTGGTTGCTGATTGTTATTGCCAGGTGGCAAATTTGGTTCTATAGAATTTAATTTAATTCCAAACATTTCGAATGTTTAATCGAGCATTAGTTAATAGGTTGTAATTATACAGAATGTTGCATGTAAGAAAAAGTCATGTTTTAAATAAGTTATAAAATTACTATTGTATGTTATAGTTAAGGAAATTATATTGCAAAAACACTTATTTAAAAAATATTACCAGTATACGAATATTGATGACCAAAAGGATTTCTAAATAAATTAATAAAGTCAGATTTAATTTGTTATATTAAAACTGGAATTGTCTACAAAGACTGAAAACAATTTAAACTGAAGATAATGTTAGGAAAGTTATTATTTTTTTATAGTAAAACTGACTATTGAGGGTACTTAATCAAGGCTAATATCAAAAAATTCTAGAACAATCATCTAAAAACGTTAAGGTATTACTTTTTTTAAATTTAATTAAAAATAATAAAAATGATTTTTCTAGAACTTAACATTAAAAATGTGTTTGTTTCATTTAGTATTTAAAACTGAGTAGTTGAACCAAAAAAATGGTGGGAATAATTGAAGGGGATTTTCATTAAGTACGTTAAAAACAATTGAGATTCATTGCGACGCAATCAAATAAAGACGGAGTAATAAAAATGCGTCCGCCCTCAGGACGCTCAAGTAGTAGAGTAGTCTCATTTCCGGTGCTCAAGTGTCTACTGGTTACTCTTTTTTTTTATTTTTATTTTTAAGTCCCGCGCATTGATCGCTGGGATGCTCGTTGCAGTGCACAACGTTCAAATTGATTGCCTTCCGTTAAAACTCCCCGGTGAGAAAGAAAAAACAGTGCGAGTGATGTGAAAGAAAAGAGAAGAGAACGAGGGTGAAAGACAAGGAAGAATCGAGGAAGGGAGAGAAGGAAGGATCGTGTGAGGAAGAAAAAGAAGAAAATAGAGAGGAAGAGAAGGAACAAGATAGAGAGGAAGAGAAGGAAGAAGATAGAGGCAAAGAGAGTTGGAATGAAGAAAAGGTGAGAGGAGAATATAAGAAAAGAGAAAGGAAAAAAACGTGAAACGGAGAAGAGAGGATGCGTAAAGGAGAATATAGAGGGAAAGGGAATGAAGAAGAGGAAGAGAAGGAGACTTGGAGAACGAAGAAGGGGAAGAGAAGGAGAGTTGGAGAATGAGGGAGTGGAAGAGATGGAGAGAGTCTACAAGTGAGAGACGTTAAAGAAAAAAGAGAGAAGGGAAAAAGTAAAGAACGAGATAGTGAATGTAGAGGAAAAGGCGCGAAAAAAACGCTTTATAAAACGTCGATCTAGTTTCGTTTGCACGCTTTTCATTAAAATCCTCCCGTCGCTTCCTGCAGGACGCAATTTCCCCACAGTTGCGGCTCCAAACGTAACAAGCACTCAATAAGTCCCGACCAAGGATAATGATTCTAGAAATATATTAATCATTGTTCATTATCCCCCAATTAAATTCAAAAATTAAAACTTAAAACCTTAAAACCTATAATTTTCCAATTATAATGTTTTTTTTTCTTTGGACGTAGAAATTTGATATTATATCATGGGAACGTTCCCTGAAAAATTCGATGGGATAAATTATGATCCAGATCCATCTGAGTCGGAAATCTCTTCAATCAACTCGCGCGTCCTTGTCAAAGCACGCCCGTCTAAAATTTCCCATTCATTACGTTTTCCGGTCAGATAAGAATTCGACAAGAGATAAAAAAACGAACGAAATGGAATGACATTTGTCAATGCCAAATGTACGCAAAAAGGCAAATTACGTTTATAATTGATGTATTTCGGAATGAATGTGTTTATTTGTGAAAAAGGAAGGAATAAAGTTGCCATCATTTGAACGTAGGGAAATTTCCAAAGTTTTATTTATAGTTTAGTTTGTTTATGGCGAAAAGTGGGAGAAGTTTTTTAATCGTAGCCAGTAAAGTAATTTAAAGTTTGTAACTACGTTTTCTTGGATTTTCTTGTTATTTAAACAAACTTTAATTATATTTGAAAAAAAGTGAAATAAAATTTAAGTACTTTTTTATCTTTGAATATACATGATTTTTCACAGAGTAACGCCATCTATTGATATTTTAAAGTTCAATTCTTATTCATAGAGAAAAGTTTATTTATATTTGTAATTTTAAACTATTAAATAATTGTTTTTATAAGACTCATTTAATTGAGATCTGTTGTATTTAATGAATAACAAGTAAATGATGAATTTTTTGAGTTATCCTTGAATTTTTGAATGCTTTTTGTAATTATCCTTGAAAAGTTGATTTTTGTGACGCAAATTAACGTTATCTATTGAAAAGTTTCAAAAAACTTTATCAAAAGTTTGTAATAGGACAAAAGGACTACTTTTCACATATTTCTGACAGTTGACTTTGGATTTGCATTTGGATGACAGCCAACTGATAACAACAAATCTTCAACAATGGCGCAACTCTAACGAAAAACCAAGAACAAAAAAAAACTTCCCCGAACATCCTCCATTATCCTTGCGCCTATAATAACAAATCCTTTGAGTCGATTACGCGTGAGCGTTTAGTTTTCGAGCATTCGAGCAGAATATCGCTGCGAGTCGTCCTGGAAAAATCGACGCCGGCGGAAAAAAAAGGCGAATACGTTAACGAGGATAACGAGCCGCCAAACGAAATTAGGTTCATGCTTCGAGGATCAACACGTATGCATATAAATGAGTCGACTTATCCAGCCATTATTCCAGCCTCATGCCTATATTTATCCTGGCGTCGTCCTGCCCGCGCACGATCCTGCAGGATGAGCGCATGTGGCGCCGCCTGCATCCACACCCTCGCTTCGAGTACGCATCTCAATTTAGTCACGAGCGTGGAAATATCCGGTTATGAATGCTTATACGTTTGGTTGCCTAACGAAGAATGAAGAAAAAAAAAAAGAAAACAGCAACAACGAAATGGGGTAAAAAATTGAGAGCGTCACGTAGAATTGAGTTGATTTATTGTTTATTGGGAAAATGTGGTTTATTTAACAAGGATTTTCGTGGATTTTCCCGGAATTTACATTTCCTTCCTAATATTTCAATTATTTTTTAATGATTTTTGAATTATTTCAATTCAAAGATGAAAGGAACTTTTTTGGATGTTTTGCAAATTATTTTTTTTTTTTTTGAAAATTCGCAATTAATTAAAATTATATCGCTTAATAAGATATCAATGCGAGAAAAAAATATGAGAAAATTAAGAGAAGAACTTAAGGGGAATCCCCGAACTATTTCCACTAGCAAAAAACTAACCAGAGACATCTATCGATCAACTTCGAATTCACCCCACTCTCTCTCTCTATGATCGATTATTATTTACTCTCTTCGAGTACAAACAATATAAACGGAAGCATAATGGAAAATTGGCGAATCGCTGCTCGCGTTCGTTTTATTAGTTGTGCACGAATTCGCAGAAAGATTGAGTTTAAAATTGCTTCCGGCCGTCGCATTTCATCCTTGCAACGCTTTTGTTTGTCTTTCCTCGCAATTTCATCTCGATTCGCTCTATGATGGATTATTGGGATTATTGTGTCGAAGCAACATCCTCTGATGGGCGTGAAGAAATTGAAGATTGCACTTCCGGTTGAGTATTGCGCGTTTATTGTTATTGTTTTTTTATGTATTTTATAAAGATGAATCAGGATAATTACTTTTCATAATTTTTATAATAGAAATTTTTAATTGTTTAAAAGTGATGTAATAAAATTTAGAGAAATTTTAATTTTTCTTCTAGATCAATTTACACGTCTATTTCTAGTTTAGTTCACTAGTGAGTAAAAGTAATGATCACTTGTGAGTTAATGATATTATGGTTGCAAATATCCAAACAAAAACCTAACGACTTACTGATTTATTAGTTAATTATTAGTTTTATTAGAAATGGGAGTAATAATTTTTGATTTTCTGATTTTTGGTTTTAATTTTTTCCAGTATGATAAAACTGATTTTATCACACGTGAATCAAATTGCAAATTTTACAAGATCAATTATGGCTTTCTGAATATTACATAGAAAAAGTCTATTAAAATAAAAAAAATTACCAACAACAAAATTTGGAAATTTTTATTAGAATTTTCTGAAAACTCATCAAGATCCTAACTAAACATTTTCAAGACAGTAATAAAAACATCTCATCTAAAAACAAGACTAACCAATAAATTTACCATCTTCCCCCTCTCCTCCACCTCCCTCTCACTCCTCTGGGAAGAAAACATAAAAAAAGAACAGCTCGAAGAGCAAATAAACAAATAATAAAAACCGAGTTGAAGAGTCGAAGAAAGCAAATTTCGACGTTTGAAGGACGCTGCCCGATTTAGCAAAAGTGTTAGGGACGCTATTTCAGGACGCGAATCCTTCCGCCCACCTTCACTTTCACCCAACTAACTGCTCAGCTCTCCTTCAGGAGCAACGGTGGCAATGCGAAAGTGAAGTCCATCCTCCGTCATCGCAGAAAAAAGGACGAGGATAATAAAGTGAAACGTTAGATGCTTGTGCTTCATGCACGAGGACGACAGGATGAGTCCTTCAATAAAACAGGACATGATAACGCTTTCTCATGGCGCGTCGAAAATTGTTATTCTTATTCTTCGAGAGTTTATTTTCGTTTTAATTTTCTTGGGTGGAATAAAATTGAAGACGGTTTTGAGGGGCTAATAATGATCGATTATTTTGCAAGTGAGTAAAATGCCAAGTTACATATGATTCAGTGCTTTGGAAAATTCTCGTGTTGTAATGGGATTTTACACACGTGAGATAAACGATGAATTATCTTATTGGAGATTGTTACAGTTGATATAATTTTTCAAGATGTCTCAGAATTCAAAATTATCACTGATGTGATATTTTATATCAACAACACAAAATTTTGTCTTAACAATTTTTTTATAATTTTTTTTCTTACACATATGTATCTTTATTTCTGAACCTTTAAAATATTTTGGTTACTAATGTTTTTTGTATGGTGTCATATCATTTTTAATTTTTTTCAAAAGTCATTTACAAAACTTTTTGGATTTAATTTTGAATTATTTATGTAAAACTTGAATTGTATTATTTGTTAGCTTTGCTAAGTAAAACTATTATTATTAATATTTATCTAAATTAATGCCTCATTATTTCAAATATATCAACTAATTGAATATAATTTATAATTGTAAATTTCATTTCTATGAGAATTCTAAATCTTTGATAATAATTTGTTAATATTGTTTTTAGTTTATTTACCGGTCAAAAAAAATATTTTCTGAATTTTTATTTGACCATCTTTAGAAATAAACAAATGGTAAAAACGTTGAAAAAAAAAATAAATAAAAGTTTATATACACTCCAAACATTTTATATAATCAACAGTATTTTTAGTCACAAGTGAATTAAAAAGTATCATTACTATCACTTGTGAAATAAAGTGTATTTATTATGTTCCTTGTGAATAAATTTCAATTTTTGTCACAAGTGATACATATAAACAATGTTTTAAAATTGCTGAACAGAAAATTTTGTAATATTTATAAAATGCCCATTATTTTTTGGAATAATTAGATAAAAACAAACAAACAAATTCCAAGTAATTACATTTTCAAATAATTGTAACTTTGCAATTTCTCAGAATTTAAAGGACTCAAACTAAAATTTAATAATTGAAGTTCTCATTTAGTGCGTAATCATCCAAATTGATGATATCGACCAAATTGGGAAAGCTAACGAAGTGGAAATATCCAAAATAACCAGCGGTATTTCAAAGCCCACGCTAATTTCATCCCATTCCCGTTTATTCCTGTTTATCCCGAGGTCGTGCCTAACCAACCGCGACGAAAATCCATAATAAATGAATTTCGCAAGTTTGAATATTGCAGATTCCAATCACAATTTTGGAAAATTCATCATCTAACTCCAAAACTCCAAAATGAGTCAATAAAAAGGATTTCAGTTTATTACTTTTAGATCTCAGAAATTTTCAATTACGTCTACAAGGACTTCATCATTTTCTGCCTTAAGAAAAGTGGGCAATAAAATTTAACGATCCAATGAAAGGAAAAAGCACACACAAAAGAATTTCGAATTGTCTGAATGAACCCGAAATGAACCTGGGATTCTTAGTCCTTTTGTCATTGAGAAAGGATGCCATTTTTTTTGGCTGGACTGGTAAATGAATGTTTTTGCGCAGTTTTTTAATTAAACACCAAGCGCATAATTGGAATTTTCATAAAATATGAATCGCATTGTGTTCATTCCTTGCATTGTTTGTAACTGCTGTTTGGAAAAACAAAAAGGCGCAAAAAATGGAGGCAAAGGATAACGATGAAAAAATGGAATATTTATGTCGCGAAACAATGCGTAAATAAGTTCGCAAGGAAAATGGGATAAACGAGGGGAAATTAAGGAAGCAAGGGAATAATCCTGTTTTTATTCAAAAGTTATGCGAATTGTTCCTAAATTTTCAATAGAAAACATAATTTTTTTTAAATTTTGTTTTCAGTTTGTTTCTTTTTTTGTTTTTATTTCCACTATTATTAAACAAAATTTTCATTAATTTATAGTCCTTTAGACATCCTTGAAAAAAAAAATGAAAAGCATTGAATTTTAATGAAAATTAAATCCTGAAGCAAACATTAAACTTTAATTAAGTTTTCATTAATGCACCAAACAAAAAATCAAAGACTCGTTTGAAGTTGTAAAACTAGAGCAAATCGTAAATAAAATCTATCAAAAAACTTTGATCAAACTTCCTTTGATCCGTTAACACACCAACATTATTTAATTGAATGCATTTTAATCAAATATTTCATCAGAGGCATGTAATTAGAAAATATTTCATTAGATGGCGCTGAACGCGATTTTAATTTATTAAATATTTCATTAGATGGCGTTGATTGTGCACTTTGCATCCTGGCTCACTGGCTTTTCGCGAAACTCAAACGAAACTATCAAACGTCTCTACATGGATCGCAGAATGCAATTTGATTAAACTTTAACTGAACAAATATATGCGCTCGAAGTGGGAGTTCGGCGTCGGTGGTGTTTTATTTGTCTTTGACAGAATAAGCACAAGGGGGATATTGTACGGCGAAATGGCAGCGATTCTATGCATGTCAACACAGTTTTCGCGGCTTGATGAACGCGTAGCACAAAGTTCGCGTCGCTGGCAAACGACAGACAATTTGCAGATTTGCAACAACTACCACTTGTGAGTGAAATGTTTGCGGCGAACTATTAGAATGTGTTGCGAGTTGTTGCATTATTCACTCAGATGTATAACGATTATTTTGTTGTAGCTAGGTGTTGAATCCTGGGAGGGGGAATTTATTATTTTAATTGTTGTAAAATATTATTTATGGTTTATTATTTCGATTTTTAAGAAAATTTCGTATGATGTTTATGAATGGAGATTTGATATTGCAAAAATCTAAGAGCCAACCCTGGACTTCAAAAAATAATAAAATTAATATAATGAATTTTCTAGAAAAATTACGATTTTTAAGGATAATGATATCAACCATTTTTGACTTGAATTTTTTGATATTTTTAAAGTATTTTTTGTTATAATCCTTTATTGGAATTCGTCAGAGTTTTAAATTAAGAAATAGAATTCCGAAATACAAGTTTTACCAATTTCTATAATTCTTGAATTTGGAAGCAAAAATAGAAATATATTTTTGAAATCTTGTCAATTATTGTTTTATCTAAATAATTTTATGATAAATATTTAAATTCTTAAATATACAAACTGAATTTTTTTTCAATTATTTCATAAAATTATTTGCTAATTATGCAAATAATTTTCGAATTATTTTGACATTAACAAACAAAAAAGGTGATATTTTAAAGGATGTAAATCAAAAGTATCCTTTTTCAGAAGATTTAGTCAAATTTGAAAGATTAAATAGAATGGAAATACATTTTCATTGCTAACATTTTTTTAATAATTGTTAATTATCCTTTCAAAAAAGTTTTCTAATGTAATCAACTTTATTAGATATTTCAACTATCAGATTTTCAAAATAAAAATCAATATTTTTTAGGATAATACAAGTTCCCCAAAAATTATATGCTTTATGCAAATGCAAATTTTTAATATTTTAAAAATCATTTTCAGGAAGTTTAAATTGGCTCAAATGTTAATTAGTTAAATTGATTGAAGACAACAAATTTTCATTGGAAATAAATATCAAAAATCTTCAAAATATCAAAAATTATCCTCTAAACGAAGCAATTAATCAATTTGACAACAAACTATTTCTGAAGGATAAGGATGAACATCCTAAATATTTTCAAAATTGAAGACTCTTAATTTTTAAAATTTCAAAAATTTTCCTCTAAACGAAGAAATTAATAACTTTGACAGCAAACTATCTCAAAAGGATAGGGATGAACATCCTAGATATTTTCCAAATTGAAGACTCTTAATTTTTAAAATTTCAAATAAGGATAATTGTAAAAACTCCATAAACAGAAGAACAAAAAAATTTAGGAAGGATAAAAATTAATTGTTACCAGAAACAAATTAATATAAACCATCGCAAAAACCCTCATCAAAGTCACCACCTTCAACGGCAAGAATTAGGATTGCGGAAGGACAACAACCCAAACCCGCTTTTCCCGTCTGGATGCTCAAGTTTATCTAATCATTTAATCATCCATTAGATTAACTTAACATTGCTATAGACATCCACCCACACAATTGCTCTGTGCTGCAGCCGCATTGAATGAAGATATTCATGCTTCCAGGACTCTCGCAGCGTTCGAGCAGCCTCGTCCTTTTGTCCTTTTGTTGGCAGCCGCCATTGTTGTGTGCTGACATCTAACATCGGCCAACAACGTGTTCAGAAACGTGTTCGGAAATGTGTTCGCACAAAGTGTGCGCGGACAATGGCCGGAAGTTATCCTTCCAATATGGCGGTCAATGATGAAAAATTTAATCCATTGAAAAATATGCATTGCATACGTGGTTTAAATTCGATGCTAATTAACTTGTGTGAAAAAGTAAACCTCCCCTTAACATTCTCATATACAATATTTCATTCATATTTGCATAACTTGTTGTTTGAACATTTCCTCCAATATCTATTGGGGTGGGGGAAATTTCCCTTTCAAAGAACGCTCCCCATACGACACATAACAACATATTTATTATTCATTCCCGTTCAGATTTGCATGCGCTGTTTTCGCGAATGTGCAGAGTGAGCGATTTTAAATTCGAATTTATCCGACGTGTGCGCTCTCGTCTCCGACTTTAAATATGAATACGGCGTGCATATATGCATAGATAATGACGCGGAAATGGACGCAAAGTGAGTTCAAAGTTCGAACATAACAACAAAAAATGAAATAAAGATGGAGAGAAACAAACATTTTAAAAATGCAAATACAAATGGAAATAAGTATTTTTTGGGTCATATTTGTTTAGTATATTTTAGTTTCAAAGAGGGGGAAATATTGATTTATGATCAAGGATTCATATTTGATTTTTAAATTAAGAATTATTTTTTTATACAATGTTTTGAATTTGTAGGCAATTAAACATACAACAACATAAAAATTATACTTTGAGCAAAAGATTTTCAAACTTTTTTTGCAAAATAGAAAATAATATTATATATTATATTTTTCAGTTAAAAAAGGAGAAATATAGTAAATTATTAACTAAAAAACAAAGGAAACTTTTTCGTTTGATTTTACTATAAATCGAATTAAAAAAAATGCCTGCATTATTGAAACTTTTCTGATAATTCTTTTCCGGAAGATTTATATATTTTTATGGTTCATAATATGGTATTTTTCGGTAAAAGATACACCCATTATTTTAAGTGATCCAGAGTAGATTAATTTACTGTTAGAACTTGGAAAACCCTTCGATTTGAAATTTTTTCAGTATTTCAAACTCTTTAAACAATTTTTTTAATAATTTCATAATTAATAAAGTTCTTGAACTTCTGATAACTCTAGTATAGAATATTTCAATCAGAAGTATGTAAAATATGAATAAAATAATCCATTATACTTTTTTAAAAGAAAAAATGTCATAAAGTTTTTGTTGTACTCTATAAACAAATTGACTTCAACTTGCGAACCTTTTTCTTAATTTAATTTCACAGATAAAAATTAGTTTTTTATATTTCAGGTTTTAAAAACAATAAATTAACCGAAAAATAGAACTTCTTTACTTTTCTTGGATATTTTTTAAAATATGTATGGTTAAAAAAGTTAAAAAAGACTAAATATTAATTTAAATAGTTCAGAGTAAATTATTTTACTTCAAAACTGTAGTTCAAAATTTTAAAACAATTTGTTTCGAAATTGGAAAATTTTTCTAGAATATATATATATATATATATATATATATATATAAATGTTTTGAGTCATTAATATACACATTATTAAATATATAATAATTGTATGGTATTATTCAGCCAAAAAAAGCAAAATCATTAATTCAAATCATCCAGGAAAAACTTTTAGTTATAAAACTAGGGAAATATTTTGTTAAAAGTTTTAAACAATTTATCAGAAAATTAGGAACTTTTTTTCTTGAATCTTTTCGTACCTTAATAGATAATTTTTCAAATATATGAGTCCCGATTTTGGACTAATAATCAATATCGAAAACGATAACCGGACATGACGATCCTGAGGGAATATCGACCAAACGAATAATTTTTCATCCCCTACAAGAACCGCTTCCGGTGGCGCTACTAGAAAACGACGTCCATCAAGCGCAAAAACTTGGAAAAGAATAGTTCCTTGGAAGGTCCCGTTGGAACCAACCGACCTTTCCTCAAATCGCGCAATAGTCCTTCCCCCACTACACCCCGCCATTACTGCCGTTTCATTGGGCCATCATTCTGGAATCGACGACAGGAAGCGGCAACATTGTGCGAAACGCTGGAATTTCTCCACCGTTGTTCCCGTCTTCGTGATGACGATCTTTAGCGGAAGCAATGCGAATATGAACGACAGGATCGTAACTGTGACGTAAACTGGGAACGCAGGGAAAGATGAAAGGGGGAAGGAGATACAAGACGCATAAAGTCTCTGCTTGCGAAACGTATTCATATCTCTAAGCGAAAAAAAAAAAATAACACACGCAGATAAAATGTGGAAATATGAGTCGTTTGTTGTAGGTATGCGGAAGGATAACGACGATGTAACGGGAAGAAAACGACGCCAGGACGAATGTCGCGAATATGGGAACGAACGGGAATCGTCGTCGTAAATTGCGTAATTTATTATAATTCATCCGCATTTTGTTGTTTGCCTTTTTATGCGAGCGGAATTCGAAATATTTTGCATTATTTGACAGTCAACGAATTTTCTGTTATGATATTTTTAAATCTTAAAAATCTTAAAAATTATGATGCTTTAAACTACTTTTTAAAAGAAATCAAATTCATAAATTAATCCTTATAAAATATATAATTATTGTATAGTAATATTTAACACGTGTGATAAATTTTATTTTATGACACTGAAGAAAAATTGATATCAAATTCTAAGAAGATTCTAGATTGGACTCATGAAATTTTAAAATATTTTTTTCTCACAAATCAAAACTTTTCTCAGTTTTTGCTTTCCAAATCTTCATCTAATAATTGTAACAGTTTTCAATTTTTGTATATCTTAGGATTATTTTTTTGTAATATTGAACTGATCTTTAAAAAAAATCCTTGATTTAAAAAAAATTATTCATTTTTTTAATTAACAATTGAAATGACACTATTTTTATCATTTTGATAACTTTTATCGAGCAATTGATTATTCAATATTTTAAAAAATTATTGTTCTGTTGTTTCTAAGAAAGCATCTCAAATTTTTTCTGAAATAAATTATCATTTCGTATTTTCAATAAGCAACCGTTTTCAAATTTCAAATACTTTTTTGAATGTTTTGATCAATTTATCAAACATTTCTTATTAATGTAAAAACATTCATTATTGTATATTTTATAAGAAATTATAATTATTATATGAAATTATTATCATTATAAGAAAAATGTAATGATATTTTATAAATAAAAAAATCTAGAAATTTTAGGGAAACTTCTAAATTAAAATGGCATTTCATCTTCATCAATAGAACATTAAACAATTTATAGAAACACATCAAAATCATTAAAACATAAAATCAAGATGATCTCCCCATCATGAAATATGAAACATGACCCGAACAACAAAATAAATATTCTGCAAACTGATGGTAAAACGTATAATAATCCGAAGTATTTGCACACACACCACACACAAGTTTCATATTTCGCATGAATTTATTGGCGGAAATTTAATTTTAGAACAACAATCCGCAAACATGTGTATGTGCAAAAAATAATTGCATCAGCAATTCGCTGCGTTCGTAGATTGGAATTGGCAGGCAAGCGCAAAAAATGGAAAATCATAAATTTTCGATAATTCCAATATGCGACCGTGCACATTCATTCAATTTCCATTATTATTAGTTATAGTTGTATACAGCGCACTAAAACTATATTTAAATTATACCGAAGTGCGCTCACTGGACATTTTTCATTTAAAATTCAATCAGTCTTCGGATTATTTCTCGACGTCCATCGTGTTTATGGCAATTTCAGTTCGTATTTCTGCAATTTACATTTTATGATTCGTGTTTTTTGATGACATAAACATTTCGTTATTTTCTATGGTAATTAATTGATAATTTTTTATCTGTTACTTCTGACTAAATTTTTCCCAGAAGAAAATAAATTATTATTTTTTTTTTTAGAGAAAAACGAACATTTTAATTGGTCAATTATATTTCAGAAAAAAGAAATTTAATTAATATTTGTAAATGAAATTGAGAAAATATCAAATGTTCTATAAAAACTCATTTTTGTACTTTAAATATTGAATATATTAATATGAACCAAAAATTAAAATTTAATAATTTTATTTAATAATTAACTTATTAAAATAATCCCCCCTCCAAAATTGTTTTCGCTTGCATGTGATTGTTGTAAATAATCAATCATGTACAACAACAAATATTTAAACATGCATCAGATTCGCATTGAATTAATATTGAAGCATTAATTAGCTCGTCGTAATTTGCGTCATTTTAATCAACTTCGAATAAATCCCACGTTCAGGTCCACTC
Source organism: Aleochara sp. GC000083 (assembly GCA_030264555.1). Taxonomy (NCBI): domain Eukaryota; kingdom Metazoa; phylum Arthropoda; class Insecta; order Coleoptera; family Staphylinidae; genus Aleochara; species Aleochara sp. GC000083. Next base: position 39,988 of record JARJDZ010001823.1, read on the forward strand.
TTCATAATGACAAATGATTAATTAACGCACGCACATTTCCATGGTTTGCGCACCAAGTGAGTTTGATTTTGATCTGCGAATGAATATTGCACGAGTTTGACAATATCATTGGCGAATTTGCGCGAATTTCGTTGTAGCCCTTTTGACAAATAGCCCATTTCAATGGTAATTAGTGTGCGGGAAGATGTTATTTATTAGATAAATAATGATAATGATGAATATATTTGCGAGAAATTGCAGAAAATGATGATGGTAATAAAATTCAAACTCGAATGAATTTTATTGGCTATTACTTTTTGATTATACGCATTTTATTATTATTGCAAATTAATTTTTTAATGCAAAGTTATATTTAATAAATTTGCAAATATGTCACATAATTTTATAAACGTTTTTGTTTACTTCAAAATGAAAATGAAAATTATTTAAATATAATTACCAAATAATCATTAAATAATTATTAATGAAATTTCAAATATGTAATTATTTTATTGGTAAAATAATATTTAATAATTAATCAAATGAATATGAAAATATCAATTTTGAATTGGATTAACAAAAAAAAACTAAAGAAATTTTCTTTTGTTTTTATTTCTGGATGTGAAAATGATAGGAACAATGAAACTAAAAATATTTTATTATTCAGTTTCGAAGCTCGAAATATCGCGTTTTAATGTCGAAATGGAAACTTATTGCTTTCGCTATTAATAAATCGACGCATGCGTCGAAACGAACAATTACATTTCAAAGGTTACGAGCGCATAAATTACTCGGAGATTGATTAAAAATATCCCATCTCATTTTACATTATAGTTCAGTTCCCAAAAATGAATCAGAGGAAAATGCAAAAAAAAATCAAAAAGTTGGATTTTAACCGTTAGTTTTGCTTTAAATTGATTAATTTTTGAATTTAAAGATTGGGGATTCCCCTGATTAAAAATTTTAAAAAAAAAATTAAAAAATAAATCGTGGAGATAAAATTTACCTGAAAACTTTTTCATTTACATATAGAAAAATCTGTAATTCCCCTATTTATATAGCATCTGGTAATTTTAAAACCGGGGGAACCCCAAAAAGGATTCAGAGATTCAGAAGTGTAATTACAAAGTAAATAAATACCTGCGAGCAATATATGAATAAAGTAATGTCAAAATGATAATTATTCTAATTGAAACTTGATTTCCCCCCACTTTTCGCTACGTTGGGGGGCCGATAAACAAATGGGCCCACCAACATGGAAGGCGAAAGCGAACGCCAGACTTTATTTATAGTAGAAGAGCGGGGAATAATATAAACATGGCGTAATAATAAGCCGTCTATCGTATTATAAATGCAGGTTCGCATGTTCGTTCGCGTATAACGAGCCAATTTCGGGATGAATGTTCCACGATTCTGTTTGATATGAAAGAACTGAAAGGCGACCTCAATGTATTTGCAATGTCAAAGAGATGTTTAAATTAGGTGTAATCCAGGTACGAATAAGGTTCGGTAATGATTTCCAGAAATTGAAGGAAGATTTATTATTTTCTTGAATTTCTTTTCAGTATTTCAATGAAATTTCAGAAAAACATGTAGTTCAGAATTTTCAATGAAATTGAAAAAGTATCAAATGAATTTCAAATCTGTTGTAATCTCGAAAATATCACTAATTTAGAATATTATTAATGTAAAATTGTCATTTGAAATTCAGAAATCATTGAAGTCATTGAAGTTGATTTAAGTAATATTTATAAACTGAGTGTTGCATTAATAATGTCAAAACTGAATTATTATTTAACAAAAAGTGTCATTAATCTGATTTGCACTTGAATTCTTCTGAATTTCATTTGATGTATTCTCAATTACGCAAAATGAATTATATATACAAATCTGAATTATATTTGTTGCTTGTTTAATTGCAAATTTACTAATCCGAATTGCATTTTATACTTTTAGAATTCAGAAAAGTCGAAAAAAATCATAATAGATGACAACAGATGGCGACACTAAATTTGAAAAAAAAACCGTTAAACATATTTTCAAGGATTTCAAGTAATTTCTTCTAGAACATCTCCTCTTATAAATGAATTACTTCATCTACTCCATCATAAAATGACAGAATGAACTTTAAAACTAGAAGAAAATGATGACTACATCTATTTTTAACGAACAAACGACCTGATAGTTTCAGCACCATGGAATTCAAAATGGAAGCCATTAACAAATTAGTCCTTCCGCACGAAGGATGACAAGCCCAAAGCCGCACAAGCAATCAAATCCAGCAGGGAGTGCATCCTCTGGAGATTCGGGCAACTGCACCGAACATGGCGAACACGTCGAACTTAACCTTACTTTGTTTGAGTACATCACTCATGTGATTACAAACGCGACAAGTTGTCGGATAAGAGAGTGGCGTTAAATCGGGTAACGTGAGCTAACCAGGCAATTCCATTATTATCCCATTAAAAATTCCAAATGATTAAAGTTAGGAGATTGGTTAATTTCTAATATTCAAGTTTTTTTACTATGTTTCATTTTTGATAAGAAAAGATATAAGATCTTGATAGTTCAAAATTTTAATCTTTTTGAAGAGAAAATGTGTAAAAAAGGAAAAAGAGAGAAAATAAATATATATTTTTCAAAATGACTTTCAGAAACTTTGAAAGGAAATTCTTTATTTTCTTTTTTTCTTTAGAGAAATTAATCTATATATTCAAAATTTCTCCAATATTTCTATTATTATTCATACGGCAAATTAATGAAATATTTGTAACTGTAATTTTACAAATAGTTGAAATTATGACTATTTTTAAGAAAAAGAAATTGAGATATGAATTTCAGCAAAAAAAAAAATGAAAATTTAATAAAAAATAAAATACTATGGAGATTTTTACCTTGGATCATAATTTAAATTTAAATCTTGAATTTCTAATTTTTTGTTCTTAAATATTGGACAATTATATCCAAACGATAAATGTATCTCACTCTATTTTAAAAATCTCTTAGAAATATTCAACTAAACAACATTTTCAACAAAATCCGAAAACTCGAAAATGAAACGAAATGAATGAATGAAATTGCACTGATTCAACATCAAATTAACTAATAATTAGATCCCTTCCATCCCTCATCACGGAGAACTCTCGATGTCGTTTGAATGCGACGATTTTATAAATAAAATCCTGAATTATGAACGAATACAAAAGGCACCCAACATGATGGAAGCCATCCCGAAAATATATCGTCCGCTTCGGCAGCGTTCGCATTCAACAATTCTGCGAGTCGAGCCCAACTCGAGATGGGATCATGACGGGATCATTGGCATGAATAATGGAATGTTTGCCACATTTCAGGGTTCATTGATTGCGTATCATCCATGCGTGCGTTGCTTCTAGCGTTAAAAATAACTCTGAAGTGATGCGAAGATTGATGCTACTGATTTTCGAGCACGTTCGTAGCATGGATTTTAACATTTTTTTCAAAAAGGCGCAAAAATTGATTCGAAAATGTACTCACCCCGTCTGGATTATGTTTGTAGGGTGGTCCACTTCCGCAGAATTCGACGAGGACGTCTTGTAATTTCTTCGATGAGTCTGTAATCGAAAAAAAAAAGAAAAATTAAAATCAGGAATTTTGAAATTTTTTTTTTAATTTTAAATTACTTTACAATTTTGATAGGTCATTTAAAAATTGTAAATAGAAAAGTAAAACTTTGAAGAAAACAGGAAATTATGGAAAAATATTTTTCCAAAGAAATTTTTTTCACAGAAAATTTAATATCATTATTTAAATCTTCTGAAAATGAATAATAATAATAATGATATATTTTCTGGAAACTCTCAGAGGGCATAGAAAATAAATATTTTAATTAGAAATATATAAATTAAAACTTGGAAAATCAAGTTTTCCAAAATTTACCAAAACTAATATTATTTTCATCAAATTAAAAAAAATCAAATTACTCTACAAATTTAATGGTTCATTTTAATATGCAAATCAAAAATAAGTTTTTTTTTAAATTCAAATATTAACTTTCAAAACTTCTGAAAAAGATTATTTATTTTAATTGTTTGATAAAATAAAAGATCAATTTCTCCAAAAATACTAAATCCAATATTAAATAATTAACAAATAGAACTTTTAATTATCATTTGAATAAGTATACATAAAAAAATAAGTGAAAGCTTAATGAGAAAAATTGAAAATTGTAATTTGTAAATGTAAATCAAAAAATAAAAAAAAATCATTTTCTAAAACTATTCTTGAAGAATGTTTTCATCAGAAAATTAAGTATCCTTGAAAATAATTGACTAATTTCAAGAATATTTCTTAAACAAGGATTAAGTTCTAAAAGTTATAAAAATTATAATATTGATTTAATTTAAAGTTTGTGTGAAGTTAGAGGTAAACAGGATTTTTTGAAAAAACATTTTCTAAATTATTCGTAGAAGTAATTCAAATATTGATATATAAATCCATTAAAGAAAATTGGAAAATTTTCAAAATGAAGTTCACAAAAATTTACTAAATTCAATATTTTTTTTTATCAAATTTCAAAATACAACACAAAATTTTTAATTCTCCATAAAGGATTAAACTTTAAAGATTAATGATCAGAAAATATTCCTTTTCATTCTTATGTTAATTAACATAGATTGAAGTAGACTTAAAATAAAGATGTTTTAAAAACACTAAATTTTACTCGAAAACTTATAATTGAAATATCAATTAACATCCTAATCGTCCTTAATTCTCTTATATCTCAGGAAAACATCGAACTTAGTGGGTAATTTCGCTAATAATGATAACGTGCATCATTAATGCATTAATGGTAATTATAATCTGCATAATTACTAATTGCCAAACGTAATTTGCCTGATGTCTTTGCTCAAGCACACGCAGAATGATTGCCTGTGCGCTGTGGGTCCATCCCACTTCCGGTCTTCCCATCAGGAACTTCGAGTATCTTGTATCCATACATCAATTTGACCATTTTAAACTACAGGGTCTTAACGAACACCAAATTTCGACCATCAAACTCATACAATAATATTTCATTTCAAGAAATTTCTTTTTTGGGGGGTGGTGGTAGTTATTAATTATTAGGAAGAAAAATTGTTTAGAAATTAAAAAATTTAAAGTTGATAAATTCGGCCCTGTATATTGGGAAAATGGAATTCGTCCAAAGGAGCAGGACAAATTCCTAACTCAATTTCCTCGGGGTTTACTACCCTGCTTATTACTTCCTTGCGATAGTCCTGCTCCTTGAACGGGAACGCTCCTGGCTATGGTTTCAGGATCCTGGTTATTGGATGGGGTTAAGTGTCTTGAATAATTTTTCCAGGATTGATATTCTTTCCACGTTATTACAGGCCAGCGATATGCATAGAAGATGTCTTTGGTGGGAAATTAAATTTTGGAATTTATGGTTGGAAAATCTCCTGATTCCCAAATTTTCTTTTATATGAAAGGATAAATTATTCCAAAATAAATCAAATTTCAAATTACCAGTTTCATCTAACATCCCAATACTTCGAAAACCAAAAGAAAAGAAAATTTTAAAAATAACAGAATTTTAAAATTTTTAAAAGCAATTTTTGGTTTAATTTTTTTTTTAATAAATTGGTTAAATTTTTAATTAGAAAACTGATACAGTTTTTCCGAAAATAAAAACAGGAAAAAATTTGACTTCATTGCAAAAATATTCTCTGATTTAATTAGTTCCTTTTAGGATATTTTCTAAACTTTCAGCATTTTCAAAAAAGTTTGTTTTTGAAATTTAAAAAAAAAAACAGAAAATTGTAAAATTAATTGAATAAGAATTTCAGAATATTATTTTGAAATAAAATTTCGAACGAATTTTAAAAAAATCAATGAAGTTTAAAAAAATCAATGAAATTTAAAAAATTCAATGAAATTTAAAAAATTAATGAAGTTTAAAAAAATCAAAAAAATTAAAAAAAAAGTTGAAGTATTGAGATCTCATCTATAAAATTAAATTAACAACTTTATAAGGTGTTTAACAAAATGACTCAGCAATATTTTTTATGATGGCAATTCATAATTTTTATAACCTCAATTTTAAAATAACTAACTTTTAAAACGCTCTAAACTTCAATTTTTACTATCCAATAAATATGAACGACCCATAAAAATCAGGATAATTAAGGCATTCATAAATAACATTGTCCTGAAGTAATCACTTCATATCATTTCAGCATTTCAGACCGAGAAAAAGATTTTAAGGATCTATAAACAAAATGGCGACCCTAGAAGTAGTCCTGAAAACAATCTTCAAGATGATGTCGTCGCTCTGCATCATGCAAATCTACGACGGCGACCCGAACATACCCGAGCTGACGATATCAATGATACCTGTCATGTCGCAGATGATCGTTTCGGCGAACGCGACCCGATTGAGCCACCAGATGGCGTGCCAGGACTTCTTCATCGTCTCAAACGAAGCGTTCGCCATCGTGGAGGACATCGAACACCGTTTGAAAACGCTTCCGAGCGTCTACCAAAACAGAGTGTACGTTATCCTAGTGACAGATGCGCGTGAGCTGGTGCGCTTCAACCACTCAGCCATCTTGAACTACCTTAGAGATGAGGTCTACATCGTGGCCATCGATTTCGGCGGAGTGGACCAATCCCAGCGCCAGGACGAATCCTTCCTCGCGTTTAGTGTACGAAAAACGATAGATAACAGCAACGCCATCTACCGATTGTATATGCATCGCTATGTGGGCATGCGCGCCGTGAATGAGCTTTTCCTGGAGACGGAGTGGGCCGTCATCAATGGGAAGATGTACAAGAGGGTGGTTGAGAAGGTGAGGGATGACGAGTTGGATATGCACGGAAGGTATCTGACGTGCATCGCCGACAACGTGCGACCCTTCGTCCAGCTGGGTAGGTACGGCTACGCGGCGGTAGGTGGCGCTGTGTGACGCTCCCGTGCTTACAGATATTGGGTTCGGCTCCGAATTAGGCGTCATACGATACTTTGCAAAGCGGTACAATTGGACCCTAAGGATTTTGCCTCCATTGAGTGGTAATTTGACATTGGAGGCGTTGCGGTCGGATGATCCACGTCGATCTGTTGATATCTATTTCTATGGGAATTTGGGGAGTCCCCCAGCTCAGAATACGTTCGATGTTGTACCCTCGTCGCATTTTGCCGCCACTGTTCTTGTACCTGTACCAAGGTCAGTTTCTTTATAGATTAAGAAAAAAAAATCAGTTGACGGTTCAATTATTTTTAAGGTTAATGGACGGTTGGTTCCTGATTTTCAAAATTTTCAATTCGGATGTGTGGTTACTCCACAGTTTCTCGTTCATTGCGTTTTTGATCTCGGTGTTTCTACGCTCATGGGTTTTGGGGAAAATTCTGAAAATGAATCGACCACCCATTCGTATTTTGGAATATTTCGGACTGATTTTGTATGAATCTCCGGATCAGCGACATTTTTTACGGTTCAGATTTCTGCATGGAATTATTCTTGTTTTCAGTGTCTTGTTCAGTATTTCCTTTAATATTACACTTTTGGCGACATTGATTGTTCCCAGGTATGTAATAGAACTATTATGACACCGTGTCATAAATCTGTTATTACATCACAGTGCCATAATATCACATGTCAAATATCCGTATCATGAAATAACAGCATCAAAATATCACCCACCAAATTACACAGAATTAACAATATGAATTTTCGATAGATAAAACGATAGATAGATAAAACCAGTTTTATAACACATGTGTCAATTTTCTGTAATTTTGCAGATACACTGGAGATATTAGCACAATTTCGGATCTTGTAAAAAGCAATCTGACAATAGTAAGCGGCTTAAATTTGTTCGATATCTTAAGAAACGATAAAAGAGTAAGGTCCTTTTCTGAATAACATATTTAACCATAGGTACATTTTGTTTTCTGTATCCATTCAGGAGGAATATCATAAAATTTCGCATCGATTAAAATATGTTGAAGATCAAGCTACCTTTCAAAAGTTGTTCAAACAAGGCAACTATGCTTTTGAAATTGTACGATTCGAATCAGGTAAGTTTTAAATAACTAGTTGTTTAAAGAAGCCTAAATATGTAATTTCTATTCAGTTGCATTTTTTCCTAGTTTGGTCAAAAGTTATTTTTTGATTTTTCAAAAACTTCAAAAACTATTTTATGTAATTAAATTGTTTTTTTACTGTTTTCTGGAGATTTTCGGAAATTAGGAGTTGACAATAAGATGACTATGGAGAACGATAGACTATAGAATATTGATTCAGAAATATTCCAGATGATATTCAGTAAATAGCAAATATAAATCAACTTTTTTTCCAACATATGTTAAAAAGTAACATTTCAAATTCAAAAATCTTAATATCAACCCATCAAAAATTCTGTATATTTATATATCAACTAAAATTTTCTGAAAAACCTTCAGAATAATCCTGGATTACCCTGGGTACATTCTGAAAATTTATTATATTATAAGTCAATGTAACTACTAAATTCTGAAAATCAGAAAGTGAAAAAAGTTGTACTACAAAAATATCTCAAACAAGAAATTCTGAATCTAGACTACCTCGAAAGCTACGGCATTGATATCTACACTCAGAAAGGTTTGTATCAATACAAGATGTTGTCGGATATCATCATGCGTTGGAGGTCGTACTTCTATCTTCGAAAAAATTCTATGATCACCACGAAACTGATGATTGCTCAACGAAGAGTTCGAGAGACTGGTCTCATGCAGTTTTGGGAAGCGATAACATTTACGGGCGCTACCATCAGCAAAAAATTGTGGCTCCTGCAGGAACGAAGTGGACGCATTGAGGGACGAGTAATCGTCAGAAGAAATTGTGGTAAAAAATCTTGAGTTTAAAACTTCTTGTAATATTATCAATTCTTCTTCAATATGATAAAATATCGTTTATCACACATGTGTAAAAAAACATTATAATGAATACAATGAAGCACTATAATGACGTATACATATTTTCAAAAATACATGAATGTAACCAAAAAATTCATCAATTTTAATGTTATTTTAAAACACATAAAAACACTCGATAGTTTTATGAACCAATAAATCTGAGAAATATAACAACATGAATTTCCTCAATGCATTCATTAACATGTCCAACCCATCAATCAGGAAAAAAAATAACAAATTCCCCCCCTCCACTAAACTTCTGTCTATAACAACACTTCATTCGAAGTAAACCTTTCTTATTACAGTTATCCTGTTAAATAAAGGTTGTTCTGATGAGAAATTTGTTATATAATTTTTAAATTAACTAAACTTTAAACACTAAACTTTAAAAACTAAACTTTAAAAACGAAACTTTAAACTATGAAAGTCTCTCTAGAATTTATCAATTTTATCAACAAAAATATTGTTTAATTACAAAAAAATAAAAATCAAAAATGATTAATCCCATTCGTTTGGACTCATTAAATATATTAATTAACCTCATTTTAAGGACCTATTTCAAGGATACTTTGTGTCTTATGCATTTGCATCATCAGACAGACAAAGAAAACACTAAATCAGGATTTGTATCTATCGGGGATTTACCCATTTATCTCCAGGCGAAAAACCACCTTACAGAAATCACCCTGGATAAACATCGTTTCTGCCGCCATTTTTTGATCACAACTTCCGGAAAGTTAACAACCTCCCAGGAGGTTTTAAAACATTTCGAAGATGAGGTCCAACGTCGTGGCAGACGAGGATACAACACCAGGAAATATATAATTGTCCTTGAACACGAAGAACAAATCTCAGAATTTTTCAATTCTTCGTCCTTGCATTACATTCGAGAACTTTTGGTAATTTCTTCACGTGGAGAAGATGTCTTCGAGTTATATACGCATAAATACATTGGTCCTGAGGATAACAACGAAGCAATCCTTCTGGACACATGGCACGGTGCAAATGGAAGTTTTTCGGGAAATGGATACAATGAGAAAATGCAAATTTATCCCAACTTTCGACGAAACCCCATGGGAAATAACCTGTTCCCGGATAAAATTACGAATCAACAAGGACGACCTTTCAATTGTCCTTACAATCAAAATTTACCCTATGTTTACGTCAATGATGGTATGTTTTAGTTTGTTTTTAATTTCCAAGATGGCGTTAGTTGAACATTTTTTAGGTTATAAACTGGGAAGCGAATTGAATATTGTGATCTATTTCATTGAGAAATTCAATTTCTCGTATGTCAATACGTTCAATATGAGTGACATTGAAGCAATTGATGGGGATGTTTACATGAATTTCACCGGAAGTGGTATTCTGGGTTCGCTGCTAAGTGACGTCCCGGAAGAATCTAGTGATATGTTTTTTGGTGGGTTTCCTGGAGGCAGCCTCATTTCGATGCTTTTCGATGAAGTATCGACTACTGATTTTGGGATCACTGCAATGGTTCCATTGCCAAGGTACATTTTCAAAAAATAAAAAAAAAATGAAAAAAAAAATGAAAAAAAAATGAAAAAAAAATTAAATTTTTTTGAACTTTTTGAAATTCTGAAATAGGAAACTTCTCGGTTGGAAATCCGTCCTGAACATTCTGAGTTGGCAAGTATGGCTGATCTACATTGGCATTTACATGCTGATCTTCGTCCTGATGAACTTGAGGACGAACAATATTTCGCTAATTAGCTATGTGGGCTTGCTAATGAATCAGCCGCTAATTAGCGTGCCGAAGATCACGTGCGCTCGACGCGTCCTGCTGATCATCGCATTGTTCCTGGTCGTCCTGTTCGGCGCCATGTTCAGTTCGCGCCTATTGAGCACCTTGATCGTTCCCGTGTACGTCCCCCCAGCTTTCGCCACTAATTCTGAGGTTAATTCGATTAATTTGCAGCTACTACGATAACATCGACAGCGTTCGGGCGTTATGCGAGAGCGATCTGCGATTGATTTCGACGATCAATTACTTCGATCTGCTGATCGATGACGAAAACGTTTGTTGATTGGTAATTTTTTTTGGGGGAAGGGTTGCAGATTGATTCGTTTGCTTGCAGCCGTTGTATCAGAAGCTGTTTCGGCAAGTGGTCTACACGTATGATTACAAGCTTATTCGGAAGTTGTTCGGGCAAGTTCGGCATGCGTTCGGTATCATCAAGTATGAAACTGGTGAGTTTTTTCATTGATTTATTGATCGTTTATCAACTTTTTCTGGAAGTAACTCAGAAATCTGTTGAGCAACATTTTCTACTATTGTAAAAAGCAACAAATGGCAAATTTTAATCTCAGAAAGTTTTCAATCTTCATCGATATCTGATAATTTCTGATTATATACATTTTTTGTCAATTGAAGCTAAATTAATAAAATCCCAAATTTGTATTTCAAAGCAAAATCTCAGAAATCTATGAATCAAAGCTTTCATCTATCCCAGAAAGTAATAACAGGCAATTTTTAATCACAGAAAGTCTTCAACCTTCACCGATATCTGATAATTTCTGATTATAAACATTATTTCTGTCAACTGAAACTAAATTAATAAAAATCCCAAATTTGTATTTCAAGGTTTTAACTCAAAAATCGATGAGTCAAGGCTTTCATCAATACTAGAAAGTAGTAAGAGGCAATTTTTAATCTCAGAAAATCTTCAACCTTCATCAACTTCTGATAATTTCTGATTATAAACATTTTTTAGTCAACTGAAACTAAATTAATAAAAATCCCAAATTCAGAAATCTATGAGTTATGAATTTCATCAATCCCAGAAAGTTACAAGGATGAAATTTCAATCTCAGAATTTTTGTAGGCTTCATCGATAGCTACGTCGTGGACATCTTCAACGAGGAAAAAGCCAACAAGTACAAAATCCTGAAGGGAAACATCCTCAACTGGAAGACGCACTTCTTTCTGCGAAAGAACTCGATGCACACGCCATCTATGCAGGCGGCAGTCCTTCGGGTTAAGGAAACGGGAATTCTACGCGCCTGGGAGGACGAAGTCTTCCAGCAGTATTACGTATCCTTCATGCAGAAAAAGTTACGCGACAATCACGAACGCTTCGATACAGAAGTTAATGTCAAATTGCAATTGCGACATGTCAAAAATCCGTTCGGATTGCTCTTTCTCGGATGGATCGTTTCATTTTTGGTCTTTCTCATAGAACTTTGTGTTGGAGTATTTGGAAGAATGTAAACTTCACGAAAATATGTATGATTTATGACATTAGAACCGGCATATTTTATCTACAACTATCTATCGGCAAAAAATAAACAATGATACCGTAATAACCCAAAGTGGTTCATTAATAAATTATTGGTAAACAATGTGCTTACATGACATGGAAATATGTCATATTGATCATAATAACCGAAAACAAACCATTAACTTTTATCGGATTCAGTCGACAAAACGTATTCACAATGAGCACAAAGAAAAACATAAACAATTTGAGCCTTTTCTTGAACGCCATTTTAAAACTGCATTTTAATTCATCATTGTGCATCATGTACCTCAACCAAATGACTCCACAAGATCTTCAGAATCTTCCCTCGGGATCACAGAATCTGTACATACGAAAAAATCCGTTATCCTTCAGGGATTTCCCGGTTTATTTGCAGAAAATGGAAGCACTCGAAGAAATGACAATCGACAATTTGAGATATTGTCGAGATTTTCTGATAACTTCGGATTCCATTGGGGAAGCCTTAAAGCATTTCGAATACGAAGTGCAAACAAAAGGAGGAGGGGGATACAACTACAGAAAATATGTGATAGTCCTTCAGAGTGAAAAAGACTTTGAGATGTTGTTCAATTCAACATCCTTGTTCTACATTCGAGATTTGTTGGTCATTCGAACTGGAGTTGGTGATGAAGACACAGATTCTGAAGATGACAATGAACTAAAGCGTTTCGTACGTGAAGATATGAAGGATGAAGTTTTCCATTTGTACACTCACAAGTTTAAAGGACTCGTTGGAAATTCTGAGCCAGTTCTGTTGAATACATGGTACTCAAGGAATCAAAGTTTTTCTGGGGTTAATGAAGCTACACTGGAAATTTTCCCGGATTTAAAAGGTGAAATAAAGTTGTTTCCGGATAAAGTGACCAACGTTCAAGGACGTCAATTTTCTGCAGCAGTTTATGATAATATCCCCTATGCTGATAAAGGTAACTACTATTTTCTGAAAATGGATTTGATAAGTTGAAATATTTCAGAAAACAATATGGGACTGGACTACAATCTAATAATGACGTACGTCCGGTTGTACAACTTCACCTTCATCAATGCCATCGATGATGAAAATGGGGAGGAGGGTGCGTTGTATGTCAACTTCACCGGAAGTGGTTTCTATGGGGCGTTGATCACCGACGTTCCCGAAGATTCCATCGAGATTTTGGCAGGTGGTTTTGCAGGAGGAATGATAGCTGATAAAGTTTACGATCTCATAATATCAGTTTACTTTGGTATCAGTGTTATGGTACCAATTCCCAGGTAATTCATCAACAATTTCTGAAGATATCATCAAATTTTAAATGTCCTACAAATATTTAATGACAATTCAAATCACGTCTAAAACAGAACTTCTTCTGGATCTTCTTCAACTATTTCTTGAACCTTCTAGAATCAATCATCATTTGTCAATTCCAGAATTAAGTTTTCTTCAAATTTCTAAACCTTGGTTAAAGAACAAACTACAAACACTCTGGATTTCTTCTGAAGCTTAATCAGAACAATTCAGAAGATGCTAATCAAAATTGACTTTAACCATGTAACTTCTTCTGGATCTTCTTCAACTATTTCTTGAATCTTCTAAAGTCTATGCCCTTACTTCATCTTTTTATCGATTCCAGAATTAGGCTATCATCAAATTTCTAAACCTTGATTAAAGAACGAACTACAAACATTCTGGATTTCTTCTGAAGCTTACTCAGAACAATTTTTGATTACAGAGAAAACCTTGGATGGTTATCCCTTTGCAGAATCTTCACGGAAGAAGTCTGGGTTCTATTCATTCTAGCCTACTTCTTCCTCTTCGTTTTGATCGCATTACGAAGACCTAATCTTCTAGGAACATCAATTCTGAGATATCAACATCCAGCCAAATCCACCAAACATATCAAACTCATAGAATACGTTGGTATAACAATGAATCAACCCCTATCTCAAATAAATTATCCCAGAATGGTTAAAATTTTACTCCTAATTGTATTTCTACTTGTCGTGTTGTTCGTCGCCATGTTTAATTCACGATTATTAAGCACCTTGGTGAAACCTGAGTGAGTACTATCCAGAATACAATGAAACCTCAACCTGAATGATCCCTAATTGTAGTTTCATCGATGACATCGACACTGTCAAAGATCTTCATGCTAGTGGTATGAGAATTATCTGCAATGACAATATTTTTGATCTGTTATCAGTGGACACCAGGGTAACAATTTCCCAAAGTAATAATTTTCTGTACTTCAATTTCTGTAACTTTCCAGCCATTGTACAAAGACCTCTTCCAACAAGTAGAGATCATTGAAGATCAAGAAGAGCTAGAAGCACTCTTACAAGAATATGAACATGCGTTTGCTGTGCAAATCTACGAAACAAGTTTGTATTCTGAAATTAACTTCTTCAGAAATTCTAAAATTTTGTACTTTACTTTTTTCAGAATTCGTCGTAGGTTTCGTCATAGATATATTCGACCCGGAAATACCTGGTACGGAAAAATACAAGGTCATCGAGGATAATATTCTGGATTGGAAAACAAAGTTAATACTGCGCAAAAATTCGATTCACACCTCAGAATTTGCAGTTGTTACGCAACGAGTGCGTGAGTCAGGACTGATGGACGTTTGGGAATCCCAGATTTTTCGCACTTATAACCAACAGCTACTACAGATGGAGCTGTACGATGAGGAGGGCCGTTACGAAATGGTTGACAAGGAGAAATTACGATTGGCTCATATCAAGAGTCATTTTGGGTTGTTTTTTCTTGGGCATATATTTGCATCAATTGCATTTTTGCTAGAATTATGGAGATGCAAATATGAAAGATAAGTAATGTTTATTTGCTCTAGAAAGTGATGCATTTTATTCTAGAAGTGAGAGAAATTAATATTATAATTTCACTTTATAACGAGATAAATATCTTGTTATTATGGTTATGAATATAAGTTAAATATTTTCTAGAATCTAGATAGACATCAAATTTTTATCATAAAGTTTGGTAACAAATTCCAAATAGCAATTCTTTTCTATTTGGATAAAATAAAATTTATCACACGTATGTAAAATGTCGTTATAAATCTTGAAATTATTTGTTTATAATTTTGTATCTTGACACCTATAATTTATATGCATTATTTAATTTCGTAAATAATTAACTTTGTTGTTTTATATTGCTAGAGTGATTTCAGTTTTATCTTTCAAAAAATTTTGAACAAATTAGTAAAATAAAATTATTTTTCTGTAATTTCGGTAGGAAAGTTATAAATGTCAAGAGAAATATCAAATTTTTAAATTTCAACATTGAATTTAAATAATTATTCCTAATTCTTTTGAAAGACCCAGTTAATTTTAATGTTTGTATACAAACCGGAAATGAAAAATACTAGAAAAACAGTCATAGGTCAAGCAAATATCATAAATAAATTATGCATTGAATGCGTGCTTTAAATTCATTATTATAAACAATAACGTACAATCACTCTTTAAAATAACAACAAACAAGTATTATTTATCCAAGCTAACTGTCAATCGGTTTTTATTATGGTAGGTCCCTTGTTCATTGTTGAAATAGACTAACAACAATGAGAGTAGACAAAAACATAAACAACTTGAGCATTTTGCTAAATGCAATTTTAAGACTGCATTTCAACTCATCTTTCTGCATCATATATTTGAACCAAATAACCCAAAAAGACCTTCAGAATCTTCCCTCGGGATCACCAAATCAGTACATACGAAAAAATCCGATATCCTTCTGGGATTTCCCGGTTTATTTGCAGAAAATAGAAGCAATCGAAGAAATGACAATCGACAATTGGAGAATTTGTCGAGATTTTCTGATAACTTCGGATTCCATTGTGGAAGCCTTAAAGCATTTCGAATACGAAGTGCAAACGAAGGGAGGAGGAGGATACAACTCCAGAAAATATGTGATAGTCCTTCAGAGTGAACAAGACTTTAAAATGTTGTTCAATTCAACATCCTTGTTCTACATTCGAGATTTGTTGGTCATTCGAACTGGAGTTGGTGATGAAGACACAGATTCTGAAGATGATACTGAGTTGAAGCGTTTGATACGTGAAGATATGAAGGATGAAGTTTTCCATTTGTACACTCACAAGTTTAAAGGACTCGTGGGAAATTCTGAGCCAGTTTTGTTGAATACGTGGCATTCAAGGAATCAAAGTTTTTCCAAGGTCAACGAAGCTACACTTGCAGTTTTCTCGGATTTAGAAGGTGAAATAAGGTTGTTTCCGGATAAAATTACGGATGTACAAGGACGACCATTAATTGGTGCACTCCCCGATTATCTACCATATGCTGATACTGGTACTTTGTATTTTGTTATTTGTAAAATTTTTGATAAACAGAACTTTTTGGCATTTTTTGAAATATTCCAGAATTCGAAGCAGGAATTGACTACAATATTGTAATGAGCTACATTGGCGTATACAACTTCAGTTACATCAATGCCCTGCAGGATAAAAACAAGTATTCTTCGTTTGGCGAAGCCAACATGAATTTCACCGCGACTGAGATTTATAATGCGCTGATTACTGATATCCCAGAAGAGTCGGTTGAGGTTACTGGAGGCGGTTTAGCTGGAGGACCTATCGCAGACGCCATTTTCGATCTTATCATCTCGACGTATTTTGGGTTAACTGTTATCGTCCCGAAACCAAGGTAACTTTTGCAAAATTACAAAAATCAGACAAAACTTTAAATTTTATGGATTTATTATGAATGAATTTTTGATTACAGACAAAATTTAAGATGGTTAACCGTACTTCAAATCTTCACCCTTGAAGTATGGTTGCTATTCCTCCTAGCTTACTTTTCTGTCTACATTTTGATTACAATGCAGAAACCTAACAGAAACAACCGAAGAAAAAAAGCTATCAAACATGTCAAACTGATTCAGTTCCTCGGCCTGATTGCTAATCAACCGTTAACTCATACGAACTTCACCGGAATGGAGCGCCCTCTGTTGTTCGCTGTGATGATATTGCTCGTTTTGTTTGTCGCCATGTTCAATTCAAGGTTATTGAGTATGTTGGTCAACCCTGAGTACGTAGCATATACATTTCATCTACCAAGAGTAACAATTTTTTGTTACAGATTCATTGGTGACATCAATACGGTTAAAGATCTTTATATGAGTGATATATACATCATTTCCACTAACAATCTTTTAGTCTTGCTAGAAACTGATGATCGGGTAAAGCGAATGGGAGTCAGAAATTTTTCAGAAATTCAAGTTTTGTTATTTTTAGCCAGTGTACTATGGACTCATTGATCAAGTGGAATATGTTGATGATGATGAAGAACTTTGGGAATTGTACGATGATTTTGAATATGCTTTTACGACATATATCTTCGAGACAGGTTCATATTTTGTTTCTAAAAACTTTATGAAACACTTCATTTTGAGTCATTGAATCATTGATTCAAATTCAAAATTTTAGATACCAAAACTTTAAGCATAGTCCCCTAAATTAAAATCTAAGTACAAAATTCTGGAATCTAAGAACTTCAAATCTAAGATCAAACTCTAAGAACAAATATATAATAAAAGCAAAATTTTTAGACTAAAATATAGTACGAGAAAAGTTTAGAACAAAATTCAAGGATAATAATTTTCTGGAACCAAATCTTAAAAAAAAACATTCTAGAACAAAATCCCACAATGAAATTCAATTTATACAAAAATCTAACAAAAAATTTCTTCAAAACGTATGTTTCAGGATTCATCCTGACTCCAGAAAATCAAACATTGTACACAGAACAAGCAATCATCGAAAAATACAAGGTGCTTCACGAAAATATCATGAATTGGAAGGCGTTTCTGTTGCTGCGCAAGAATTCGATTCACACACCGGAAATGCTCAGAATTGCACAGCGCGTGCGCGAATCCGGTCTGATTTACGCATGGGAAGTCCAAGCTTGTCTTCTCTTCGAGGAACAGATTCTGCAACTGAGGCTGCATGACCATAAGGACAACGCACGGCGCAAGCAGAAATTACGACTGGGACACGTAAAAGGATCCTTCGGATTGCTCTTCATTGGACATATTCTGGGAGTCATTGCGTTCTTCCTCGAATGGTACAGATACAAATATGAAAGGTAAGTTGTACTAGGTCTCAGAATATTAGATCACTAGTGACTACTAGTAGTGAATATTATCTATTTATAAAACAAATGATGAACATTATATCACAAGTGATGAACATTATATCACAAGTGCTGTAAATTATATCACAAGTGAGAAAAATTAAGGTTTTTTTTCACTAGTGAATAAAATTAATGACAAATTTTGAAACGAAATGTTGATTAGTAGATTAATAATTTTTGTAGAAATTTTAAAGTTTTTGAAATATTGTACTCATTCTTCTATTGAAAATGATAAATCATTTGTTTATAATTTTACATTTTCACATCTATAATTTATTTGTACTCTTTAATAGATGTTAATATATCTTCTATATGAATAAATAATTTAGTAATTTACAATTTCTAGCCCAAATTCTGTTTTTTTCCTTGATGATAACTTAAACATAAGAAAAGTAAAATTATTTTCTGTAATTTATCAGATAATAACAATCTCATCAAATTATCCACGCTCTAACATTGGATATAATTATAATCACATTCAAATCACTCGAAGGACCCAATTAATTTTAATACATGTTTATACGAGCAGCCAGTGATAAAAATTAACAAGAAAATCATTAATAGGTCAGGCAAGTATCATAAATAAATTACGACCTGAATGCATGCTTACATCCATTTTTACAAAAATAACACACAAAATAATTTATTTGTCCAAGCTGATTGTTAATCGGTGTTCATTATGCTTGGTTGACGGTTCATTCTAGCAATGGAATACCAACAATGAACCCAGAAAATAACATAAATAATTTGAGCATTTTGCTAAATGCAATTTTAAGACTACATTTCAATTCGTCATTCTGCATCTTGTACCTCAACCAAATGAACCAACAAGATTATCAGAATCATTCCTCGGGATCACCAAATCTGTACATACGAAACAATCCGATATCCTTCTGGGATTTCCCGGTTTATTTGCAGAAAATTGAAGCAATCGAAGAAATGGCAATCGACAATTTGAGAATTTGTCGAGATTTTCTGATAACTTCGGATTCCATTGTGGAAGCCTTAAAGCATTTCGAATACGAAGTGCAAACGAATGGAGGAGGAGGATACAACTTCAGAAAATATCTGATAGTCCTTCAGAATGAACAAGACTTTGAAATGTTGTTCAATTCAACATCCTTGTTCTACATTCGAGATTTGTTGGTCATTCGAACTGGAGTTGGTGATGAAGACACAGATTCTGAAGATGATACTGAGTTGAAGCGTTTGGTACGAGAAAATATCGAAAGGGAGGATGAAGTTTTCCATTTGTACACTCACAAGTTTAAAGGACTCGTTGGAATTTCTGAACCAGTTTTGTTGAATACATGGCACTCAAGGAATCAAAGTTTTTCCGGGGTCAATGAAGCTACACTGGAAGTTTTCCCGGATTTAGAAGGTCGTACAAGATTGTTTCCGGATAAAATTACTAATGTACAAGGTCGGCCATTTTTTGGAGCACTTATCAATCGTCTTCCATATGTTGATAATGGTAATTTTGAATATTACAGAAACTTTTTCAGAAATTATTATTTGTAAACCATGGATTTTTTGGAAAATTTTACATGTTACAGAATACGAAATGGGAATGGACTACAACATTGTAATGAGCTACATTCGGATGCGAAACTTCACTTACATCAACGCTATCCCAGAAGGGAGGTTTTCAACGATTGGTGATGTCTATATAAATTTCACCGGAAGTGGAATTCTTGACGCGATGCTCACTGATATCCCAGAAGATTCCGTCGAAGTTACCGGTGGAGGTTCGGCTGGAGGACCTACCGCTGATATCGTTTATGATCTTATCATTACGGCGTATTTTGGGATAACTGCCATCGTGCCAATTCCAAGGTAATTTTAAAAAAAAATTAAAAATCAAAAAATTCTACTATCAGAAACATATGAATGATTTCCTTGCTGTTTTCCAAAAATTCTGAAATTTCTGAAGTTTTCTTGCTGTTTTCACAAATACTGAAGTTTCTGAAGTTATTTAAGATTTTTGATGATTCTAACAATGAAGTTTGCTTACAGACAAAATTTGGGATGGTTAAAAATCCTCAAGATCTTCACGCTTGAAGTATGGTTGTTATTCATCCTGGCATATTTTACTGTATACGTTTTGATTGTGATACAGAAACCGAAGAAAAACCACCAACGAACTAAAGTTACCAAACATGTCAAATTGATCCAGTTCCTCGGCTTGATTGCTAATCAACCATTAACTGATACGAATTTCACCGGAAGTGTGCGCCCTCTGTTGCTGATTGTAATGATACTGTTGGTTTGGTTCGTAACCATGTTCAATTCTAGGTTATTGAGTATGTTGGTCAAACCAGAGTAAGTACAAGAAATTATCATCCGAAAATATGTCATATGTACGTCATTTCTGTAACCATTTTTGGTTGTAGATATATTGGTGACATTGATACGGTTGAAGACCTTTATTTGAGTGGCATAGATATCATCGCAACCGACAATCTTTTGGACTTGCTAGAAGCCGATGAAAGGGTAAAAATAATAGAAACCGGAAATTGTCAGAAATTAAAGTTTGGACTTCGTTTTCAGCCAGTTTACTACGGACTCACTTATCAAGTTGAGTATGTTGATGATGATGGAGAACTCTTGGAATATTACACTGAGTATGAGAATGCTTTCACTCTTCACATCTTCGAGACAGGTTCGTTTCTTATTCCCAGAAAAGGAATGATACTTCACCCCCATTCTATAAATGAATTGTTCTAGAATGTTGTTTTAAGGAGAAGTACCTGTCAGATGACGTATATTATATAATAGACGTAACAGTCATAACATCATTATTTCAAAAATAGAAGATAAATATCTAATTCTGAATATTCACAAATTGGTTTGACTTAAAGTTTAGGCTTTTCTCTTAAGTAGAGAATATTTTTAATGGAGTATTTTTGACCAAACAATTTCCAAGAAAAAAAATCTAGAAGAAATTTTAAAATCAAGTTCTAAAAAAAGTATTCCAGAAAAAAACTGAAGAGTAAAATTCTGGAAATAATCCTAAGACAAGATTCTATGATAAGAACGCAAAACTTATATTTCATCTAGAATGTTCTTAGAGTAAATTTTCAAGACAAAATGCAGGAATGATAAAATATTGTATAAATAATATCTAATAACAAAATTCTGGAACAAATTCTAAACAAAAAATTCTAGAAAGCATTCTAAGGCAAAATGCTAAAATCAAATTTCAACAACTTTGACTTAACTGTTAAAGTTCTTTGAGCAAATCTTCAGGATAAAGTCCATGAATAATATTGTATAATAATAAGTACCAAAAAGCAATATTCTACAACAAATTCCAAATAAAGAATTCTAAGCAAGATTCTAAAATAGAATTCCAAAAATGTGTTTAACTTGATAGTTCTAGAAGTAAATAAATATTGAGTATAAAGTCAAAGAATAATATTATAGAACAAAATTTGAGAACGATATTTTAGAACAAATTCCAAATTTAAAATTCTAGAAAGAATTCTATTTAGAATTTTCCCTAAAATTCTATATTGTTTTTGGAGTAAATTTTCAGGACAAAATCAAAGAATAATAATGTTGTTGTTTGGAATTAAACAATTAAATTCTAGAAAAAAGTTCTAAAAAAATCCAAGAACTTTGGAATTGATCTTAAAAGTTCTTGGAGTAAAGTCCAAAAGTTTCAGAACAGTACTGTAAAACAAAATCTCAGAAAACCATTTTAGAACAAAATTTAAAATAAATATTGAAAAAATCAATATTCTAGATCAGAATCTAAGAATAACTTTCTAGAACAAAAATTCAATTCCATGTTCTAGAAGAAAATTCAAGAACAAATTTCGAAAATAACAAAGGCAAAATCCCAGAATCAAATCCAAATAGAAATCCAATTGTAATATTCTAGAACAAACTTTCAGGAACAATTTTCTAGAATAAAATCCTGAAACCACGTTCTAGAAAAGAATTCAAAAACAACAAAACCAACACAACATTTTAAAACAAATCCTTAAGAAAGATTCTAGAACAAATTTCCAAGAACAACATTCTAGAACAAACTTCAAAACAATATTCAAGAAAAATTCTGAAAGCAAAATCCTAAAATGAAATTCCAGAACCAATACTATTAAAAATCTCAGAATAAATTTCCCATTAATAATACCAGCAATAATACCTCTGGAACATCTTCCAGGATTCATCGATACAGACGGCATCAACATATTCGACTCGCAACAGACAGGTACCGAAAAATACAAGGTCATCGACGAAAACATCCTGAATTGGAAAGCACACCTATTGCTGCGCAGGAATTCGATCCACACACCGGAAATGGCCAGAATTGCACAACGCGCGCGCGAAACTGGCCTAATGAACGCATGGGAAGTCCAAGCTTGTCTGCTCTTCGAGGAGCAACTTCTGCAAATGAAGTTGCATGACGAGATGGACCATTCTGAGGCGCACGAAAAGCAGAAATTGCGATTGGCACACGTGAAGGGTTCCTTCGGGTTACTTTTCATTGGACATACTCTGGCATCTATTGCATTCTTCCTCGAATGGTACAGATACAAATATGAAACGAGATGACTGTTGCTTGGTTTGTAGTCATTTACAGAAAAATTACCTTAGGTGCTTGCGTTTGAATTTTTTGAAATGTTTATGATTTTTAGAGACAATTTGAAAAATGTAAATTATAAGTACACTAGGTGTAGTTATTTATGTAGCAGATATCAGAGACATAAGAGCAGTAGTAATTGTCAGAATTGAATGTAAAGTAAAAGACGTACTTTATATCACAAGTGAGAAAAATGAATCATTTCTTTCCTCTTCAGACAAAGAAAGTTCTTGAATTTATGGCTACAAATAGTAAGTTTTGTCATTAATTTTTAATAAATGTAAATAACCATGTAAATCAATATATAATTACTTTGTTGTTTCAAATTTGTAAAATGAATTCAAATTTTCCCTGATGAAAAATTTAATCGTTCTTCTCTAATTTACCAGATAAAATACATATTAAACACACATTAAATAATCTACCCAATAAATATAAATTATCATTTGAAAGAGAGTTAATTTACATTTTTCATAAGACCAGGAACTGATAAAAATTAACTAGAAAAACATTAATAGGTCAAGCAAGTTTTATAAATAAATTATGATCCGAGTGCGTGCTTGCAATAATTTTTACAAATAACAACCCACAAGTATTGTTGATCCAAGCTAACTCCAAACTAACTGTTAATCGGTTTTTGTTATGGTAGGTCGCTGGTTCATTTTAGAAATGGACTAACAACAATGAGAGTAGACAAAAACATAAACAACTTGAGCATTTTGCTAAATGCAATTTTAAGACTGCATTTCAACTCATCTTTCTGCATCATGTATTTGAACCAAATAACCCAAAAAGATCTTCAGAATCTTCCCCAGGAATCACCGAATCTGTACATACGAAAAAATCCGATATCCTTCTGGGATTTCCCGATTTATTTGCAGAAAATGGAAGCAATCGAAGAAATGACAATCGACAATTCGAGATATTGTCGAGATTTTCTGATAACTTCGGATTCCATTGTGGAAGCCTTAAAGCATTTCGAATACGAAGTGCAAACGAAGGGAGGAGGAGGATACAACTTCAGAAAATATGTGATAGTCCTTCAGAGTGAACAAGACTTTGAAATGTTGTTCAATTCAACATCCTTGTTCTACATTCGAGATTTGTTGGTCATTCGAACTGGAGTTGGTGATGAAGACACAGATTCTGAAGATGACAATTCGCTGAAGCGTTTGGTACGTGAAGATATGGAGGATGAAGTTTTCCATTTGTACACTCACAAGTTTAAAGGACTCGTGGGAAATTCTGAACCAGTTTTGTTGAATATGTGGTACTCAAGGAATCAAAGTTTTTCCGGGGTATATGAAGCTACACTGGAGGTTTTCCCGGATTTAGAAGGTCATACAAAGTTGTTTCCGGATAAAATTACGAATGTTCAAGGACGGCCATTATTTGGAGCACTCATCGAGCGTCTACCTTACGTTCTTAATGGTAATTTTTTACTTTGTGACGATTTTGAAATATTTTCTGAAATTTTTAAATATTTCAGAATATGAAATGGGAATTGACTACAATATTGTCATGAGTTACATTAGGAGATACAACTACACCTATGTCAACGCCATTGAGGACGAATACAGGTATTCATCCTTTGGCGAAGCGTACATCAATTTCACCGCAACTGAGGTTATTAACGCGATGGTCACTGATATCCCAGAAGATTCCATCGAGGTTACTGGAGGAGGTTCACCGGGAGGATACATCGCTGATGTCATTTGCGATCTTATCATTACGACGTATTTTGGCGTGACTGTAATTGTCCCAATACCCCGGTAACTTTAGCTAACTTTTGCAAAATCTGACAACTCTTTGTATGTGCAAAATCTGAACTTCATTACAGGCAAAATTTGGGATGGTTAACCATCTTGAAAATCTTCACCCTTGAAGTATGGTTGTTATTCATCCTGGCTTATTTTTCCGTATACGTTTTGATTGCGCTACAGAAACCGAACAAGAAACAACGAAGAAAGAAGGTTATCAAACGTGTCAAATTCATCCAGTTTCTCGGTCTGATTGCTAACCAACCATTAATTGAAACGACCTTCACCGGAAGTGTGCGTCTTCTGTTGGCCCTTGTAATGATCCTGCTGGTTTTATTCGTCACCATGTTCAATTCACGGTTATTGAGTATGTTAGTCAACCCTGAGTACGTATGATAAACATCTTATATCCCAAAAGTAACCATCTTTGGTTGGACCATAGATACATTGGAAATATCAATACGGTTGAAGACCTTTATCTGAGTGATATATACATCATTACTACCAACAACATTTTGGAATTGTTGGAAGAGGACGAACGGGTAAACCAAATGAAAATCAATAGTCTCAGAAACAACATTTTGGTAATCATTTTTAGCCAATTTATTATGGACTCATTGATCAGGTGGAATATGTTGATGATGATGAAGATCTGTGGGAATTGTACGATGAGTATAAGTATGCTTTTACCATCAATATCTTCGAGACAGGTCAGTTTCTTATTCCAAAAAAGTTTGATAATACATCGCATCTAAAAATGGAAAATTCAATATCCCATATTTCTAAACCAAATTCCAAAACTAGACTTTAGAACTAAATTCTAGAAATAAGTCCTAGGGCAAGCAAAATTTCGGAGCTTAATTCCAAAACACAACATTCTAGAATGAAACCCAAGAGTAAATTTTCAGGAATAAGTCCAAGAACAATATTGTAAGCAGTATCTAAGACCAATATTCTATAATAAAATCCTAAAATCCTAAAATTATGTTCTAGAAAAAAAATCAAAAACAACCTACAGAGCAAAATTCTGGAAGCAAATCCCAAAACAAAATCCAGGAACAATATTTTAAAACAGAATCTAAAAACAACCTTCTGGACCAAATTCCAACACAACACTTTAGAATAGAATTCTAGAAAAATGTCCTAAGGCAAAATTCTAGAACTATATTCTAGAAGAAAATTCCAGAACGAACTTCAGAAACAACATCCAGGGCAAAATTTTGGAACCAATTCCTAAAATCACATTCTAGAATCAATTTCTTATACGAAATTTCACAACAAAATACCAGAAAAATCCAAGAACAATACCAGAAAAAATCCAACAACAAAATACCTTTCTGAAAAAAAATCTGCATATGTTTCAGGATTCATCCAGACAAACGGCTACAACATATTCGACTCGGAGCAGACAGGAAGCGAAAAATACAAGGTGCTCCACGAAAATATCCTGAATTGGAAGGCGAACCTCGTGCTGCGCAAGAATTCGATCCACACGCCGGAAATGGCCAGAATTGCACAACGTGCGCGCGAAACTGGCTTGATCGTGGTATGGGAGATCCAAGCTTTGCTCGTCTTCGAGGAACAAATTCTGCAAATGATGCTGCACGATGAGAAGGACCGCTCCGAGGCCCATGCCAAAGAAAAATTACGCTTGGCACACGTGAAGGGTTCCTTCGGGTTGCTCTGCATTGGACATGTTCTTGCATCCATTGCATTCTTCCTGGAATGGTGCACAGCCAGATTTCAAAGGCAATTGCTGTGGCTCCATCTGTAGTCATTTACACAAACCGTACTACACCCTTCGTTTCATAGATGGCGTTTCGATGCCTCCCTTTGAAATTTTATGCAATCGTTTAATACCACCCTGATTTTCAAGATGATGAAAAAAAATTGATGATTTTGTAAACAATTTTCAATCAATAGCGAATTACAGTGTGATTAGTGTGTTGGGAAAATAAAATGACATTACAAAACAACAACTGGTGAGAAAAAAACGAATAAATTATTACGGCTATTATCTTTGGGTGACGGGTTGTTATCACAAACACGTTCGGAACGTGGGTGATGTGACGTGCGATTTGCCAGAACAATGATGGCGGCTGACAAGTGGACAAACAACCTGAGTCTGCTTCTGAATACGATTTTCAGAATGCATTTTAACGCCTCATTGTGCATCATGTACGTAGACCACATGAATCGCGAAGATTCAAATTTCACTTCATTTCCACCTTTTGGCGAGTACATTCGGTACCATCCGATATCATTCTGGGATTTCCCGGTTTATCTACAACGCGTGGAGACAATCGACGAGATGACAATTGATAACCACGAATATTGTCGTGATTTTGTCATCACTTCCGATTCAATTGTCGAAGCAGTCAGACATTTTGAGCGCGAAATTCAAACGAAAACGGAAGGATACAACGAAAGGAGATATCTGATTCTACTTAACCGGAAGGACGAGCTCGAAGATTTCTTCAAGTCCCCTTCACTGTTCTATATCCGGGATCTTTTAGTTATTACACCTGAAATTGGTATTGGTAGGTGTAATGATACCGGAAGTAACTTGGAAAGTTTGGTCCAAGAGGAAGTTGAAGAAAATGAAATTTTTAATTTGTATACTCATAAATATGTTGGTCCTGAGGGAAATACGGAAGTAGTACTTCTGAATACTTGGCATACGTGTAACGGAAGCTTTTCCGGGGTGAATTCCGCTTTCAGAATTGGTGTTTTTCCGGATGTATGGGGTGAAACGAATTTGTTTCCGGATAAAGTCAAGAACTTGTATGGACGGCCAATTTATGGGGCTATTTTTGACCAACTTCCGTATGCTGATGCAGGTGAGATCACAGAACCGGAAGTTCAAATTTCATACAAAATTTTTAAATAAAACAGCTTAAATTTTTATAAAAATACATTTGGAAATTGACTTAAAGAGCAAATTTCTAATAAAATTTTCATTTCCGGTTTTCAAAATGTCGTTAACCAAATTTAATTTAAACTTAAATTTTCCTCACCTCACTATATATTTCTTCCGGTTTTCGATATATATATTAGTACTTTCCTCACTTGCATCAACAAATCAGATCTAACAAAAATTCTGGAATTATTTCAGAATTGGAATTGGGTATGGAATACAACATTTTCAAAGAATACGTCCGTTTATACAACTACACGAACATTGTGAGAGCCAACAATACGATTCCCGGTGCGGGCCGAATATACGAGAATTTAACTGCGACCGGATACTATGGGCGACTCATAAGCGACGAACCGGAAGTGTCCATCGAGGTGCTCGGAGGCGGATTTCCCGGTGGATCCCTAACGGAAATGGTCTTCGATCTCATCATAACCGCTTATTTCGGGCTTAGTGTGATGGTACCTTTACCCAAGTAAGAATTTTCTGAGATTTTTTTTCTGAGAATTTTTGAAATTTTTTTTTAAAGATTTTTTTGAATTTTTTTTTTCCAGAAAAAATCTTGGATGGCTCTCAGTGTACAGAACATTCCCAATTGAAATCTGGATGTTGTATACAGCAGCTTATATGGCTGTATTCGTCGTAATCAGTTTGCGTATGCGCATCAAAAAAGGGGAATCCCACGGAAAAATTCTAAAATTCATCAACTTTCTGGCTTTGGTTCTTAATCAACCATTGAATGATACGAAATTTTCCAGTGGCGTGCGCGGTTTACTAATCATCGCAATGCTCATGCTTGTTTGGTGTGTCGCCATGTTTAATTCAAGATTGCTGAGTACTTTGATTGTTCCTGAGTAAGTTGACACTTGAAACTTCCGGTTTGCACTTTTATTAAGCTGAATTCTATTTTTTGAGCGTATTGAATATTCAAATTTTTAAAATTAAAATTTTAAATTTTCAAATTTTTTTTTTCAAATTTTTAAATTTTTGAATTTTAGATACATCAACGTCATTGACACAATTGAAGACCTCTGGAAGAGTGGGATAACAATAGTAACCACCGTGAACTTCTTCATCTTACTGCACTACGATCGCAGGGTAAAGAGACCCGGAAGTTTAATTCCAGAATTTTTAAAAATTTCAAAATTTTAGCCAATGTACAAACAACTCTTCAATCAAGTTTATTACACTCACGACTATGAGAAAGTTGAAGAGCTCTTCAACAAAAATAAATATGCCTTTTCGACGATGAAGTACGAAACACGTAATTTCCCCCTCCACTTCGTAGTCAAATTTCCCGAAAATTAAAATTTCAAATTGCAGAATTCATCACAAGTACAGACCTGCCGATTTTCGAAGACAGCAGCGTGACAGGTTTCGAGAAATACAAAGTTCTGGACGAGAACATCATCGTGTGGAAGACATTCTTCATGCTGCGCAAGAATTCGGCGCACACACGCCATCTGGCGGCGGTGACACAACGCGTGCGCGAAGCAGGCCTCATGTACGCATGGGAGGCGCAGGCGTTTCGTACATTCAACGTACAGCTGATACAGATGGCGCTACGCGATGAGATCGATCGCTCAGAGCAAGGCGCACGCGCATTACAGTTGGCGCACGTGAAGAGCCCGTTCGGCATGCTTTTCGTTGGGCACGCGTTGGCTGCGCTTGTATTCTGCATCGAATGGTGCGCGTGGAAGTTTAAGTATAGCTATGCGATTGTAGATGGCGTCGCGACGTGACGACAAACTATTTTTAAGATATGGTATGACTCGTAGATAATAGATGGCGCTGACTTAGAATCGTAAAGGAAAATGATGAAAGTGTACTTACATGTGGCCAGATCCTGCAACTGCTGGAACTCTTGCGGCGAGAGCTTCTCCCATTGCAGCGCCATGTTCATTGTTCGCAACACAGCACGCACACGCACGCACAAACAAACCGCACACAAATAAAGAGAGGGGGGGGAAGAAAAGCGTCAAAAAATGGGTGAAACCGAGGAAGGACTTACGTAATTACAAAGCAACGTCTCCCACGATTTCCTTCCGACTTCACAACGAAATCTGTTATTTGCACGTTAAGTCCTACACGTCAGCCGGTGTGAAGTCCCTCTCGTTACGCCACTGGCGGTCGTAATTACTGACGTGGTTTTTCCACTGCAGGCGTTTATTTTTCTGGAACAAAAAAGGGAAACGTTAATGATATTATTTACATGACCAAACTGCAGAAAAAAATATTGAGTAATTAAATATAATTAGGTTTCTGAATCAGACAGTGGCGTAACAACTTTTTTAAATATTGTTTTTGAAAACTTGAGGTGTGATTGTAATGTATATAATGAACAGATTGCAATATCAGTTGAATATCAGTTAAATTCGAGGTTGGGGTTAAAAGCAGTGGCGTAACAATGGCGTCTCAATTACCAACGAATAGCAGTAATTTGATTGACGCCTACTTGGAATTCATTGCACCGTCGCGAATATTCGCATGGGTTATTAGTGCCATCTATTGGTGGAATTGGCGGCGGAATTGTTATTCCTGGCATACGATGGTTGCCGCCATATTGGACGGCGTGCAGCGTGGGTTGCAGCGTAGGTGCAGCTAATTCTAATTATTGAAATGACAGGCGTGCACCCTCGGAATTGGGATGTGCCCCCCGCATCGAAATTGCAATATATGGATGTGATGTGATGCAATGACGCGGTTGGGATTTGGGGATTCTGAATATGAAGGTGACGTGATTATATGATTCCGATCAAGTTTACACCTTCGGATGATGAGATGGGATTTTCTGTAACCTTTGGGAATAGGGAAATGAGTTTGGTAGCAACAGAGCAGATACAGAAAAAGTGTAGATAATGATATTTTGATAGGATATATTTTGAAAATATGTAGTTGTTTCTGAAATTGGGAATGAAATTCTAGAGGAAGTAGAGAAGAACTAGAAGCAAGATAAAAAAAAATCACAAAATTTCATTAAAATATCACTTTGAATGTTTTCCCAATTCCAAATATTTCAAAAATTTCAATCGTCAATTTACAGAAAAATTTAAAAGAACAATGTATTTAGGTTCTCTGTTTAATTTTTTAACCAAATTTTAATAGTTTCATAATTTTCCAAATTTATATTTGCAATACAAAACCGAAGATAAATTTTCAGTAAAAACTATGAAAATCTGAAATATTTACCTTAATTGAAAGTTCAGAAAATATAATCAGTAGAGAAAGTAAGAAAGGAAAGAGTCAGAAAATTCTTTCAGAACTATTGATGAAAATCTAATTCTAAGAAATATTTTTTTTGGAATTTTCCAAAAGACTTTGGTTCTGGTTCTAGAAATTATACTTCTAAAACTAAAAAAAGAAAAACTGAAAAAATCTCAAATTTGGTTAAAATTTAAATTACTTTCTACAGTTTTCCAAATTTCCAAAAGATTCATAAATTCAGATATCAATTTTAAAATTTCTGGAACGAGATACTAGGATATACCCTAAATATGTGTCGATGTTTTTGCAAAATTTATTTTTGGGAGATCCAGAATTTGCTAACAAAAAGTTACAAAACAAAACCGAAACAAAATTTTCAGTAAAAGAAATTCTCAAGAGATTTTGGTAATAAGTAGAACACAAAAGTCAAAAAACTTTTTCAAAATAATTGCAGTAAATTTAGAGTAGAGAAACCATTTTCAGAATTACTCCGGAAATATTTGAAATTTAGAGCTGACTTAAAAATTTTCCAAAAACATTCATTCTAGTTTTGGAAATATTTGCCAGGAATATTTAAATAATCTAAATTTTCTTTCATTGATTCCAAAGTTCCACAATTTTG